>VOQJ01008296.1:17323-30575 GCA_015052665.1 Apistogramma diplotaenia
CGTTAGATTGGTTAGTGGAAATTTGGCAAGTTCGGTTCGTTTTTGTTGAAAAAAAAAAAAAAGCATCCAAGTATTCAGGCTAAGGTCAATGCTCACAGCCGGCTGGAGAGCTAAGGGAGCGAGCTGTTTAAAGTGCCAATGGCAGCCTCATGTTGTTTATGGTAATAAACAGCAGGGGGGTTTGTGAGGAGGAAGAGGAGGAGGAGGGTGGAAAAAAAGACCCAAGATCAGAATGAAACTAAAAGGACAGGAGGTAAGAAAAAAGGCATTCAAAACAAAGGACAGAAGAGGGGGACTGGGTGATCAGAAGGACAAAAAGAAGAAAAGAAAAAAGCTCTCACATCTGAGGCAGGACTTGGACACATTGTTGCTCTCAATTTGGAAAATATGACACTAAATCAAATATCCAAGAAAATTAGGGATACAGCAAAGAAAGATGAAAGGAAGCGATGGAGAAAGCGGGGCTTGAAGAGCAGCAGATGGAAATTAGGGCACAAATCAGACAGCTCGTGTTAGACGAGAGCAGGAGGCGAGAGACACAAAGGTGAGATGAAGATCATCGACTTTCAGATTTTTGTTAGCACTTGTATCCTTTTTGGTCTACTGGGTTTCAAAAAAAAAAAAAAAAAAAAACCCTCTTATATAGACAATCCAGACTATGCAGATACAAAAGACAGATCAGCTGTGGTACTGCGCGAGATGGATCAGAATGACTTTTACAGCATACAGAACTACTGTGAGGTTAAAACAGCAGAGAAAGCTAAATGTTTTCTTTAATCATGAGCTCCGAATGAGACTCAAGTACTCCGCTCGATATGAAGCCATCCTGGCAAGTCTTTCAGCATTCCCCCTCTCTTCTCAAACTTTGCCTTCAACGAATAATGGCACATTGGAGTCATAGAACCGCTACTGTCCAACAGGACCGAGTCTATACTGGAGCTGCATCTGACCTCGCATGTTAGTTCTCCCTCGAGACTGAAGCTCACTGACACAAAATGAAGAGAAAGAACTCAGTAATGTCCCTTCCCTCTCCTCATCTTTGTTCATGCCTAGGCAATCAACGCTGGTACAAAAAAAAATGTTTCCGGTGGTTACTGGCTATCAGACACTGCCATGGTAATGGAACTGACAACCGTATCAAAGGGAGAGTGGCTGGCACACGGCCTGTCCCAGCGATCACTGCGCCGACCCTGATCAGACCAGACATAATCTTAATTAGAAAGTGATGCTGTTCACTCACCTGTCTCCAATTCAGTGTTCCAGAATGCACACTCACATCCAACACGTACTGTACACACATCTGTGTGTGTCTGCACATGAGCACACACACTCGATTTTAGCATGAATACACCCCTGCCATGCAATATGTCGTCAGCACCATATGAAACTGTGACTATGGTTATGATTACAGTTTTAAAGCAGTATGTTGGGTGAACAGCTGTGACTTGTCAGTTCATTTCTTGAACTTCTTTCCCTCTTAATGTGTTTGAGACCATCAGTCATGTTATGAGAGAGTTGGTGTGCAGTGAACTGTCCTATTTGATAATGTTATAACCCATATTATGGCAAGAACTACTCAACTAAGTAATGAAAACTGAGAGTCCATCATTACTGAAGGTCAGCCAATCCGAAAGATTTCAAGAACTTTGTGCAGCCGCAAAGACCATCAAATGTTGTGATGGACCACCCCAGGAAAGGATGGAAGAACAACAAGAGAAAGAGAATGTGGATGGTATGGAGGTGCTTTGCTGGCGACCCTCTTGGCAATTTATTCCAATTCCAAAGCACACTTAACCAGCTTGGCTTTCACAGCATTCTGCAGTGACAGGCCATCCTCTCTGGCTCGAGCAATCACTTGTTCTTCAACAGGAAAACGACCCCAAACAGCTAAAAATATTTTTTTTAAAAAACAAAGAGGGTGATGGAGTGTTGAATCAAATGACCTGACCTCCACAATCACCTGATCTAAACCCAGCTGAGATGGTTTTGGGGTGAGTTGGACCTCAGAGTGAAAGCAAAGCAGCCAACAAGTACTCAGCACCTCTGGGTACTCCTTTAAAACCATTTCAGGTGATGATGTCATGAAGCTGACAGAGAATGCCAAGAGTGTGCAAAGCTGGAATCAAAGCAAAAGTTGCCAAGTTTGAAGAATCTAAAACATATTTTTGTTTAACACTTTTGAGTTTAATACATGATTCCTTATGTGTTCTTTCATAGCCTGGATGACTTCAGTAGTATCCAAGATTTTGGTCCCATCCCCTCTGGAAACTACCCACATGATCATTGTCAACCATGTCACTTCACAGTTGTTCAGTGACCCCCTTATGGGAAAACATAAAATAAAAAGGGGTCAGACTTCACATACATATTTAAATATCCATCAGGATTGGCATACACTGGTAAACCACTAGCTCATGATGAAACACTTAGTATCTGAACACCACTGGACTTATCAGAAACAACATGATTGTGCGTTTGCATCCTTTTCTGAGACAAAACTGTGTTCCTGGATATTGTGGAACTTGAGGTAATAAATTATTCACACAGAGGGAGACAAAGACGTAAGCATGAATTCTTCTGGACAAATTCACTGCATGCGTAAAGAAAACAATAAGGACTTTGATACTACAACACTTTCATGACATTGTTTTACAAAAATAGCAGCATAGTTTTGTTATGTGGAGTTACACACACACACC
Organism: Apistogramma diplotaenia; assembly: GCA_015052665.1. Taxonomy (NCBI): domain Eukaryota; kingdom Metazoa; phylum Chordata; class Actinopteri; order Cichliformes; family Cichlidae; genus Apistogramma; species Apistogramma diplotaenia. Next base: position 20,023 of record VOQJ01008296.1, read on the forward strand.
TTATTTATCACATGAGGGGCTTGCTAGTCTGCCAGTCGATCTGCGCTCATATCTGCTCGACCTCTTTTGATTGATTCAGGATCTTTTTAACTCGGGTTAGAATTCGCTCTGCCAAAGTGTTCCAATATAAAACACGAAAGCAGAGCGACTGCTGCAGTTGCAACATAAATCCAGCCTGTGTTGGACTGCTGACCAAATGATAGTGTTTTGCTTTCCAGACTGACATAAAAGAGTCAGAAACATCTGACAGAGTACAAAGCATGACACTCCACCCACAGCAGGGCTAAAGAGTTAATCCCTTTCTGTGTTGCGTGTATGGATTTTTACTTGGCTCGGTGTGTAAAACTGCGGCTCTGTAAGCCATTTCTTACTTTGTGTCCAGTCCCAGTGCAAGTTTTATCTTCCTGATGATCTCCGTGGCTGTGCAGGGACAGACATGGTTCTTCTGCCAGAGTCTCATCCGGGCTCTCCAGTGTCAAACCCGACACTTCATCCAGGATGTCTTCTACAAAAAGAAATGAGAGGCAGAGCTGACTGGAAGAGCATGCATACATGTAGGCCTGTTTATAATATTTATTTGTGCACTTCAAAGGGCATTTGCTTTAACAGTCTGGATTGGGCTTACTTTTGAAAACTAAAAAGTAGGACTGCCTTTTTCATGACAAATAAATTTTTAAAAGCATCCTCGTGTCAGTTTCAATTAATACAGCAATAAAAGAACCTTAAACCCTTTGTGTTTCTTCTTGTGATGTCACTGTATATTCAAATTAGTTATTCTTTCCATTTTAAAGTCTCTTTCTGTGCTGAAGAATTCTTGTACACCTGTGTCCTCAAAGCATGACATCATCAATAACCTCCATCTGGCTGCTTAAGTGTTTTTTTCTTCCTCCTCTGACCCTTTGCATATGGCACATTCTCCACGATGACAGCTCCACGCTGCTGAAGGATTCATATTAATATTCATACCGCTCCGAGTTCCAAACAATGCCGGCTTGTCAGGCTGCACATTGCAAGCCCCGGTTTATAAGGAATACAAATGATGCCCTTGCACAAATAAAAAGAGCAGGTCAAAGGAAGGCTGGCGGCTGCCTGCAGGTTAGTTATCAGACAGCATCCATGCATAATTAGCTGATCACCATGTTCACCCGCTGCATGAAAAAGATACATCTGCACCCTCTCTTTTTCCACCACAGAGAGTCAGGGCTTTGGAGGGTGCATTATCATACAGTACAACACAAGATATATGCATCACTTACTAAGGGACAAAAAAAGGAGGGCCTTTTTCCTGCTCCTTTTCCATTCAGTCTGAACTTAGCTAAAAAAACATGTACATAAAACGCAAGAAGCACCTTAGAGTGCAACTCCACCGGTTCCTCTGACACCAAAAATGTCAGGCTCTGTGTCAGAGTCTGGCAAACATAACCTGATACAAGGTAAACCTTAACTCTGGACTCCCTTTGACCTAATTTAATGACCATCATATAGAAGAAAAAAGCTGAAGTTAAACATATTTGTCACTGGGAGATGTGAGCATGTAAATATCAACTAATAAATTCTGCAATTGTTCAAAAAACTAATGATTCCAACAACTTATCCATGACTTTGTAGAACAGGAAACCTTACCTTGGCTCTGTGAGAAGATGTCCGTGGCTGGGTCCTGCTCCGCATCAGAGCGCCGGGGTGGAAAGGAGCACAGCACCCGAGGGTCCAAATGGGGCAGGGTGCTGACGTTCAAGGTCAGGGTTTGGTTTGAAAATGCAGCCATTATTTCATCCTTTTGGAAGGCGGATGCAGCTTCGCCATTGAGCAACAGAATCTCATCCCCTGCTTTCAAACCTGACAGAGAAGCAAAGATGTGAAATTTTACCTAAATAGTACATGGCACAAATATGTTTTTGAAAGAAACGCAAGTAGGTAAAAGCATTATATGTAACCATAATTCCTATGGGCCACTCAAGAGAGCTGCTTACAAACAACTTATACAGTATGAAGGAAACTTTTGCACCGTACTTCCCAGCAGCACCTCGGAGACCGATCAGGTGCACTGGGATGCAAATGTGTCCCGGTACATCAAAAAAAAATGCACTTGCTTGAGGCAAAAACTGATCTAACAAGACAGGATGGATTTAAGAGGGAAAGCACAATGCCTGTCGATTCCTGTCCTATCCACACATTCTGCACTGTGCAGCACATGAACGCGTGAAGACTGGCTTCACCAGAACACAGCTTCACTTTGAGCCTTGCTCCTTATCTTGCCCCTCCTCCTCTCAAGCACCTGTGCCCAGTTCTGTTAATTGAGAATTATCACTCAATCAGCAAACCAATTAGCAGATAACCTTATCAATAAACCCAATTGGCTGTGACAGCTGTTTAGAGACGTGACATGAGCCTCATCTGCACACAGAGCCGAATCGAGCAGCACACAAAAGGGGGTTTTTGGACACGTTATTCCTGCAGTCACCCATTAACTTCCTATTTCAGTCTCATTTTAAATTGTCTGCTGTAACAGAAACAGTGGGGACATTATGTAGCATGAGTCTCACAGAGCACTGAATGTACATATGTACAGACACACAAGGCACACATTTAGCCGTAAGTTATGACCTAGTTGTCTGGAATGTGAAGTGTCAGCTGTAGCAGAGGCTTTACTGGGCAGAGAACGATAACCCCTCTGGCCATATACTGCTGCATGTGTATGCCTGTGTATGCTTGGCTGTGCGCGATGCATGGATGTGCCTTTGTGTGTGATGCTGTGTGGGGAGGGGGAACGGGAATTACAGTGAATGAGAGAGCAAGAGACAGAGAAAGACCCTTCGGGGCTCCTCGTCCAGTGCTGGCCTGGTTTCTGCATATACCCCGCAGAAACTCAAGCGCCATGTCTTTCATTCCCCATTCACTCTCTGCGCTGTTGATAAACCACATGCACATGCAGGCTCATCACTACTCAAACTGTGCCCAACTCTGTGATTCAGCAAGATATTGTGCACAGACTGCAAAAAGATGCTTTATGGATGCTGCACCATTTTTCTACCTCCACAGTCAGCTGTGTCCTGTGTCTGCTGGCAGCCTGCTAAGATAGCAGCTTTTAGATGGCTAATACACTAGAGGGCACAATCTCACACTTGAGTAACCTTGGTCTGACCCTGGGGCATAGAAAAGGGGCATGTTATTTTCTATACATTAGTGCTGTATATACCGAGCAGCGGCATGTTTCTCAAATCCATTAGTGTGTCTCTGGCTCGGTTAAAAGATATCACATTCCGGGGGGGGCAAAACAGACAAAGAAATTCTGTTTTCGCTCTCAAGAATGAGAAAAGAGCCATGAATCCACCTCACAGACAGCCTTTTATTATTATTATTAGTATTTTGTTCATAAAGATGTTTTAAATGTCATATCTTCACAATGAAAGCCTAAAACCATCAGACTGACCAGCACAGAATACAGGGCAGGTGATGTTTGTCTTTCATAGCTGCAGGTGTATGTCAGGTGGATATACGGACTCAGGCATCTCATAGCTTTGAATAAGTTCTCCATGAACTTCACTTCTAAGTTGATGAAAAAGGCAAAGTGACCGATCCAAGACCTCATCATAGCCGCAGCACATTTCTAGTCAGAATGATCCTTTTCTTCTTTTTTTTTCCCCTAATCTCTTTTATCCAGTCCTAAACTGCCATACTTTCCCAAACAAAAGAAGTTGAGCTACGTTGGCTGTTGTGTGGAATCAGGTGCTTCCCAGGTATTTGAGTGTGTAATGTTGGGTCAAGAGAGAAATATTTACGCAGCTCTCTTGTAACCCTCATTCGTCCTGGATTCAGTAACAACCGTTATCCTTGGCTTTTGTTTGTTTTTTTCTTCCATTTCTGAATATATATGCTCAAGACACTCCACATTTCACGTTGCATATGGATAAAAAAATGTACCTTTAGCCGAAGCCAGTCCTCCTGCTTTTACTTCAGTAACATGGAGGTGCTGTACCCCGTTCTCCTCTACAACCTCCATAGAAAAACCTAGAGACATAGACAGTTAGACACAGAGAAATTCATTTAATTCTTTAAGTCATCTTTTAAATTTTCTATTTGACAGTGTGAACTGCTGCAATATAACCACAGTGATTAAATCCACTTAATATCATGTGTCCCTTTCAGTGGGTAATTCCCTTTCAAGTCATTAACAAAGCATGACTAAATGAAGTCCATTATAAAAATCTATTTGATGCTGAATTTATGGGCATGTCAGGAACTGATGGCTACTGTCAGAGACAAGCATACCATATCCATTGTTGCAGGACTCAGCTTTGTCGAACCGGATCGCTTTGGTGTTTTTGGCGTAAATCTCAATCTCTTTGTAGACCTGCAAATACGCAACACAACATACAATTTTATATATAAATCACATTTAAAGAGTGGATGGGTAGCAGTGTCGTTGGACAGATAAATAGATATGGTCAAGGTCATGCTGTTGATATTAATAAGCAATGAACAGGTTCATGTATTATTCCGGCTCCTTAGCAGTGCAATTGTATCTGAAGGTCGTGGGGTCAAAATTGAGGTCAGGCCTGTGAAGCGAGTGGGTGCTCTGACCTCACAGAAGCCGAGAGCATAGACACAGCTGTGTGTACGGAGCAACAGACAGGAACAGAAGTCCGCAGTGTGTAGTAGCCTTCACCGAGGAGAAATAATAACGTAATATCATAGACTAGGGATGAAAGCGAGTGAAATGAGTCACTGATCAAAGGAGGAAGATAAAAGAGGTCTTGAGGAAAAGAGCGAGTTATACAATGATTGTGCTTTGAGATGGATTTCAGTGTATCACCTACAAGGCACCATCAAAAAGAGAATTCATTTCGGGGTTTACAGCAGCTGAATAACGTGGTGGTGGGGACTTTTTCGATGAGTGTGAGGGTTTTTGTGATAAATAAGAAACAGACGCACACAAAGTAGAGCGCACAATAGACTCCAAATGCTACTTTGCATAATTTATAGTTTATGCAATAGTCCCTCGTTTCCATCCTGGTGATTTTGTATGTATTGCAAATCAAAACAGCAACCGAGTCATTAAAAATGCACAAGCATTCATCCATATCTGACAATAAAAATATGAATAAGAAGAAGGAAGCCAAATGGCATACTGCAATAACAGAAAGAGTGAAAATAAAAAGGAAAATGTGTGCCGTATGTCTTTGATTACCTGATATGGATATTTAAACCTGGGATTTTCACCCAGTTATCATTGAAAAGTGGCCAGGTGTGTATTTCCTCACCAGATCGGAGATGTCCTCTTCAAATGAAGGAACATAATAAAGCATTTGGTTGTCAACCCAGATCTTCAAACGCAGGTAGTGGCCAGAGGGGTCGAGCTTATGGGTCTGGGGGCAACACAAAGGACAATAAGTATATATTATTTGTACATATATGTAGATATTTAAGTGTGAAAAATAAAATAAACTCGCTCATGACATCCCCAGTGATACAGACTCTGGACAAAGAAAAGAGAAACCAAAAACCCCTCAGTTCAACGAGTCTCTGCAACTCCATTCAAAATTATTTCCTAATTTTGAGTTTTAATAATAGTGGTGGAGAATGCTGATCCAAAATTTCCCATAGGTGTTCAAAAGGGTTCAAATCCAGGTACTGTGAAGGTCATAACATGTAATTCCAGCCTATTTTCATACGGATCAAACCCCTGACTGTGCCCTTGTCCCCCTATAGGCAGGAATACCACATCCTGGAATCAGATGCTGTTTATGTTTATGACACGCATACACATATGCATCATTAGGCATCATTATGCTAATGTTTTCCTTACTGAAGCCAATTAGGGAGAAGAGCAAATGAAGTGAACAGAATTGACGGGACTGAGTGACAGGAGTATGTTGTGTATCCTGACACTGTGAGAACCATCACGGAAGCAGAGACAGAAGAACTCAGGTAAGCTCAAATTCATACGTAAGAAGACGGTACCTGACCTGCTGATAATGTGCATCTGACACTGAGTTGACTTTTACACATTTTGCATGTCATTAGTTGGCAGCTGACTGTAATATGGTAAGACTTCATTATCCTCATCTATTTACTTATGGTATTATAATCACTGTGCAAGGCTGTGTGTAATTTCTTGCATGTGTTTTGAAAAAGTTGGAAAGGTGAGTTAGTTGCATTCCTGGCAGCTTGACTGCTATTTGCATCTTTAGCAGGTATTAAAGCTGCACATGCTGCTGGCAGCACAGTGATACGGTGGTAAGCATTGTTGCCTCACAGCAAGCTGGTCCTGAGTTTGAATCCACCTGGCCCGGCCTTTCTGTGAGGTGTTTGCATGTTCTCCCCGTGTCTGCGTGGGTTCACTCTGGGTACTCCAGTTTCCTCCCACAGTCCCAAGACATGCAAGGAGTGGGGTTAGGATAATTGGTGTGATTCTAATTTGCCCATAGGTGTGAGTGTGTCCTGTCTCTCTGTGTTGACCCTGCCACACACTGGCAATCTGTCCAAGGTGTACCCTGTTTCTGCCCCCCTTTGTATATTTTCAAAAAAGTACATCTGTGTTTATCACGTTTACATGCTGTGTGCTTTGCATATATAGTCTCTAGTAATACAGCATTGGCAATGCTATCTGTAGTGGCCCACCTTGCAGACAGCATTGAGGACTTCCAGCACTGTCTCTCCGGGCTGCACGACCACCAGAACGGGCTGGTTGTTTGGCAAACACACCCAGGAGGGTTTCAGGTACTCGGGAACCCAAATATCACTGTCTACATTTTGCTGAGGAAGACTTTTCACAGAGCTTTCTCTCTCCTTCTGAAAATAAAACACACACACACATTCAGCGTGTTTATGCAGCTCTGAGCAGCCTCTTTGGCGATTAAGAGCAGTATACGTACACAGACAACATAGATTTAATGCAGTCACAAAACTCTGACATTCAGCAATACGTCTAATTCCTCCTTTATTTCTTGATGTGTTGTTTTTTTAAAGCACAGTCTGTAACCTTTCAGCCCATCAGTCTGACCTCCAACAATCTGGCAGCCACCTCAGCCTCTTTCCTGTCTTCTATTTGTCCCGTCTGTAACATATCTCCACCTATCGGGTAACAGCATCCACATTTATTCTTTCATTCTTCTATCACGCCAGCCTCCCATTAATCACTGTCTCTCCTTCTGGTGCCCTTTCCCCCTATCTGTACATCATTCCATCAGCTCCCTCCTCCCCATCTTTCATTCACGCCATACAATCTGCTGGCAGTTAAGAATCAGGCCTGGTGGTCCCTGTCGAAATGAACTTCGCCGTGGCCGTATCTGTACGCGTGCATGTCTGCGTGTGAATCTGTGCGGTAGAGATAAAGTGAAACAAAGAGGGAAACAGCCACCGTAAACTATATGCAACAGCACATTTTTATATTCGCAAATGCACACATGCACATGTTCACATGCACAAACAAAATAGGGAGACACATACATTATCTCAGACAGACAACAGACTGGGGGGCCTGTAAGTAGTACCTCCCCCAATTCCCTGAACTCCCAGCCCTGCTCGGCACCATCTGGCTCCCCTCCTGGCCTATCTAGGATGCCTGTGCTGGAGGGTGGTGGTGGGCTTCTAGGATGCCGGCTAAATTTTCCATTCCAGCTTATGCTAACAAAGGGATTCCCCAGAACAAACAGCGAATTAAAGCTGGGAAAGTCCATCAGATGTGAAAATTCAGAACTACAGTATTGCTGCTGGAAATATTCACAGAGGAAAATCTATATCACTGATGCAGCATTTCCAGCTCTATTTCGCTTCCAACTATAGCACTTTACATCTTGTGTTTTTCTTTACAGTCATCCCATACGCTGCCAGCTGAAGCTTGGCGTGGGAGGAAAAACAAAATTGATCTCTCTTTCTGCCACTGGGGGCCTGCACTGCCAGAGCAGGTTATTGCTGCAGATTTAGCTTCTGTCTGCTTGGTTCAGACTTAAAACTATCTTTTCTCTTCTCCTCGTCTCTGGTGCTTTTTACCAGTGCTCATAAAATATGGAGCCAACATGCTTGTCCTTGTCCAACCCGTGGACAATTGGCCATTTTTCCTTGCAGTTCATATAGATTTGTTCCTTAACCCCATACAGTTATAAAGTACAGCTGGAAAACTTCAGTCATCTGCTCACCTTGGGCAACCTATTTTTCTTTCTTGAGATACAGCTACGTTTTTTTTGCAATTGTGGACAAACTGCAGCAGATACACGTGAACACAGACGGTGGGAAAGCAGCAAGTCCTTTGGTAGCAAATGTCTGCATAATTTGTTGAAACATCAGAACACTAATGATGTGAACATATCAGATTAAATTTGTCTCTGTGGAATTATCAGACAGAAAATCCCTCCAGTTGATAGCCTTTTTGATACTGATGGAGATGGAATTGCCTGGAGCAAATGAAATAAAGGGAGTCTGTCAACACTGCTCTGTAAATGTCTCACGGAATTAAAACAGAATACCGAATAAAAACAATGGCATTATATCTGTCTCTGATGCTGGATAGTGAGCAGCGAGAAAAAAACATGTGAGGCAAATAATTTGCCGGCCGCCACAGAAAGCGTCGTCGCTGCATAAAGATGAAAAGGGTTGTTTATCCAACACAAATGAAACTCCAGCACAGTCTTGATTATACTCAGAGAGACACAGAGAATCTGCAGCTTTTAAAGTTTTATACGTCTGCAAATTCCTCCAGTCGCTCTTCATCGGGGAGAGAAGCGGATGTCTGAAAATATTACAGCGAGAGCTTGAAAATGACCTCAAAGAAATGCTCGCTGGTGCATAAAGGTGCAGGGATTTTATGCCTTCCCTCAGATAAGCCACCCAGTGAAGAGGCAGAGCACCAAAAGGATCTTAGTTAAGTGAAAGGAGGAGAAATTTAGTGATGTTGCTGGCCTTGGGGTCTTAAGGAGCCCGTAACCCATTATACAAGAACAAAGATTCATCAGATGCTCCAGTGATTTTCCTCTTGGCTTAAAAGTGAAAGGCAAACAATGACAAGGAATTTGGCCCACAGCCACATGAGCTCTGCTGATTTGCGGTGAATCCTAAACTAAGAAAGGGAGGAGGAACTTCAAGGTTATTACTGTAAACGGCGCACATGTGGTCTTTGTCAACGACCTTTACCTGCTGGAGGGGGAAACAATTACACTCTACAGCAGAAGGCGGGGACTATTGCTGGACTATTGGTATTTAGCATTTAATTTAAAGCGGTTAAAGCAATTAAAACTGTAAGGAGATGTTCGGATGTAAGCTTCAACAGAAACAGCCTCATTTTCTTGAACATTAAAAGAGGGCAGACATAAAATAACGCAGACAAATGTCAAGGAGGAGACGCACTAAAATAGAAATGAACCTAAATGTAGCCTTTCACTAAAATATGCTGTTGAGCTCTTACAGATTTTTCACTGGCGGAGTCTTCGAACATCCTCTGCAAAGGCTTTCTCCCGGGCTCCGCCCCATCAGCAAACACCTGCAATAACACAAAGCAACACACAGTTCAAACGCAAGTAAATACACCTAGAAGGTATTTCAAGCATGCAAAGTCACTCAAAAGCCTTTTTTTCTGTGTCGTTATGCAAACCTGGTCAATTGAAGGGTGTCCCTTGGTCTTTCTCTTGGAGGTGGTGTCCAGACCCCAGAGGGAGGAGAAACGGCTTCGACGTTTACTGAAGGTGCGAGGCATGGGCTGGTTCCGCCTTCTCACGCTGCTCTCCGTACGAGCAGACACCTGTGACAGTGACGGTGACAGAGAACATGGCATAAATGGAACATAAACCTTCAACGGCCTCAGTGAAAACACTCCGGCACAGAGAAATAAGCATTTTCAGCACATACTGAATGCTTTCAACCTCTAATTCCCCTCTTCAGTGGCCTATGACGTGAGCAGAGAGAAACATCTCCCCACCAGACGTGTACCCCTCAAAGATAATAGCTTAACCGGTCTTTATAACTCATCTTCTCATGCTGCACACACACACACACACACACACACACACACACACACACACACACACGAGGCCTTTCTACTCTTCTAACTTGATGGATTCAAGAATCTACTGTAGAAAACAAGGAAAAAACAAATATTACTTTTGTAACAAAGAACTTTGAATATCTTTCCCTTAAGGCAAAATATGACTGAGTTCATTTGAATATTTTTGCATTTCATTAATTAGTAGCCATGTGCATTTCTTTGCTATGTTAATGCATTTAATTTAATTTAATCTGTTTCATTTAATTTGTACTGTTTGCATTGCGTGTAAATGTGTATACATGCGATTCTCCTCGTGAATGTAACTCGTTTATAATAATTAACCAATGCGATAATGACATTTAAAATTAGTTAGATGGGATGTGATTATGAACAGAGAAAAAATAATGATAATATGAAAGAGACAGGTGAGACTGAAAAGAGGATGTTATTAAATATGGCAGACAAGGAAGAGGAGCGAGTGAGGAGACAGACACAAACAAAGGAAGTGAGGGTGTAGGCAGTAAAAGGAGGGGGAGCAAGGGGCAGAGAGTGTTAAGCCTGTTTGTGGGAAAGTGCC
>VOQJ01008304.1:1122-14200 GCA_015052665.1 Apistogramma diplotaenia
CACCCCCCCCCCCCTCCCCCCCTCCAAAGGCCCGGCCCCCCCCCCCCCCAATCTCCAGCCTGTAAAGAAAACAAATGGTTATGATGATGGAAAAGGAATTAAGTAGTAATTTAACAAAGGACCAACAACAGTATTCAATAACAGACTCCCTCCCTTGCTCTTCAGAGGGGTCTTGTAGAGAGAGATAGGCTCATTCCTGACCAACACACTTCACTGTCCCTCTTCATCAGGCTTTCACTGTGTTCTGCTTTATCTGCTGGGGGCCCTGCCTCCACTTAGACCTGAGCACACAGGGCAGCACCTTGTTCACAGTTCACAGCTAATGATAATAAGAGTAATCCTTTATTTGTGTAGCAAAACATAGTTACAGACTGATTAAATTCACTTGTAAAACAGCAGCAAAAACCAACAAAACATAATACATTGTATTTAATTTCGATTTCTTTATAATGCCAATTAATGTATTTCTACTCCTCCAAACTCTTTGAAGGGCCCAGCCTTATGTATATCCGTTCCACAAAAATCTTTGAAGTTATTTTGATTTTTAAAATGTCTGCATAGCAGACTGTATACAAATATAGAGACTTCATTATATCGTCCACTGGTTTCTGCAGTCCTGTTTTGTTGCCTTTTGCCTGAGGCTGTTTGCACTCGTGGGCACAAACTGACTCAGACTGATTGCAACGTGCTGGTGATGCAGTTCTTTGCAAACCTTTGCCAGTCTGTGTGAGAGTGATTGCTTTCAGTCAGAGTTGGACTGCAGTTGTTTGGAGACAGGTTGCCTCCTACAAAGCGATTCATACAATCACCTTGTGATGAAAAGTGGTCATTCAGAGGTTGAGTATGTTGCACGCTGAACTTCTGAATGACCAGTTGCTCTCCCCAACTACTTGCAATCAGTTGCTGAATGCAAAAAGATTCAATGCAATCACCAGGCAACCACTGATTTTTTTTCTAGTCATGAGGAGGATGCCGCTCTATTTTTGCTCTAGTGAGGCTGATCCGTTGTATACATTTAGTGCTGTGCACAGAGCCTTTTATCATGACTTTTACTTCAGGCAGGTTTTAGGCCTTTGTGCAAGATGTGTCCAGGCTGCAGTAACATCTTTACAGTCAAGCTTTGCTGTCACTATGTTTATTAAATAAGCTTATCACACTGAAAGAAAGAAACAGAATTATTTGTATTTGTTAATATTCCTCCATTTCACATTAGCAGTGATCTCTGAACCAGTTTGAGACCTCTGAGGTTATTTTTATGTCATAATTAATAACGCACAGACCGGATTGTCAGCACTTTCTGTCCATTGTTCGTTATCCTGCACTGATCCTTTAAACTTGTAGGTGCCACTTACACCTAATTAAAAGAAAAACAGGATGCACACTTGATTGGAAACTATATGTCAGGTAATGGTGATCTGATGCTGACCAGGGAGGAGGAATGTACTTGAGCGTCTGTCATTTTGATTTGTCACATGAGCATGACTGTAATTGCTGTGTTTCAGTCATCATGGGTTAATTATCTGCCTTGACCTGCAGTATTACATACACACAGATTATACATGGGGGTGGAAAGATTCTTTTTACACAGCACCAAAACTTGGGAGACATTACACCGTTACAATATAAAGCTGCCAGTTCTCCTTTATTCTGTATTATCTTCCTCTCTGTCTAACTGGTCATCACTGTCTCAGTCTCTCACCCCTCCTTCTCCTTCTTTCCCTCCCTCCCTCCCTCATTTGGTGACCCACTAATGTTCTGTTCATTTTCTCTTATGAATAGATAATGGACAAAAATCAAATCTCTTCATTTGCATGTAATACAATTAAGACCTTTTCAAACAAAGACAAATGGAGGGAGCAGCGAGATGTCAGTCAGCCTCGTCAGTGAGTGAGCAAAGACAGCGTCGGCGAACCTCCCCGTTTTAACGAAAATTAATAAAACCTTCAAATGGAATTTTCTCGCCGCCATCTGGAATAACAATCACCAAGACACTACGAGACTCTGCCTGTCAAATAAAATTAAAGCTCCCATGAATTTGGATTCATAATGTGGATGTGAAGCCACCAATGTATCTGTACCCCTTCAAACCAGGAGGAGAAGAGTTTTGGGACGTGTGGCCTGGACTGACCCCAGAGATACATTTATTTTTCTCCGTAGCTTATTTTAGGGGATATATTGCAACATAAGCTTTTACATTGCTTTTTAAACATTGGTCACTTGGTTTTAATGGTAGATGGTGTCAGCTCCATATGTGCTAGCGCTATAACTTATGGTTTTCCTATGGTTTCCTTTCTTTTCCTAATGAGGTGGCTGTATGTGCACGTAATACAGGCTGTTGTTGTTTTCTTGCTGAACCAGATGTGACCATATTTGGACTAAACGGCTGGAAGTTTGGTTAGCAAGCAGGACACAGATAATCTGGTAATCAGTATCAAATAACTGATTAACCGAAGCACAAACACTTGGTAGTCATCATCAGACACAGCAAACCACATTATTTCATCATTCCATTCAAAATGCCTCAACAGAAACAGACAGAAACAGACAGATTGATGAAGGTTGGCAAAAAACTGCTGTCTAATTTAAAAATTCAGAGATTCCGAACACATGCCAGTCTGCATTTATGAATGCAATTCATCTGCAGAAAGTCGCTTTGCAATAGGGCCTCGACTCAGATGATTGCCAGCTGGTTGCATTCTAGTTATATTCCTGAATAAAAGCAATACAGCAACTGACTGTGAGTAGTCATAGCCCTGATCCTCATCTACAAACCATTTCAGAGGCAACAAATGTTCATTGTACGTGGTCACAATCATTTTGGACCTGTTAAGTTCTCTAACCACTGTTTTCTAGTATTTTGGAGCTGGCCTCTAGCAGTTGTCACAGTAACTTCACCCACCTACGGCTTTCACCTTCTGTTTATCGGGGCAGCCAATTAGAAGATAGCTGGCTTAAAGGAAGAGGAGTTGATTCAGTTTGCTCAAAAATGGATGAGCTTTTCTGATCTCATTAGAATCTGTATATACATTATATTGCCAAAAGTATTCACTCATCTGCCTTCATACACATATGAACTTGAGTGACGTTCTTAATCCACAGGGTTTAATATGATGTCGATACACACCCTTTGCAGCTCTAACAGCTTCAGCTCTTCTTGAAAGGCTTTCTGCAAGTTTTTGGAATTTTTGACCATTCTTCCAAAAGCACATTTGTATGGTCAGACACTGATGATGGACGAGAAGGCCTGGCTCATAGTCTCTGCTCTCATTGATCCCAAAGGTGTTCTGTTTTTGGTATCCCCAAACTGTTTTTGTACAAAATGTGAAGCATTAAGAGTTACTTCCACTGGAAAACCATAATCCCCCTCCACAAAACTTTTCACTGGCACAGTGGTCATACGAGTACTGTTCTCTTATCAACCTTCAAACCCAGACCCATCCATCAGATTGCCAGACAGAGAAGCGTGATTCGTCACTCCAGAGAACATGTCTTCATTGATCTGATCTGAGTCCAGTGGCAGTGTGCTTTACAGCACTGCATCCAACACTTTGCACCGCGCTTCTTGATGTCAGACTTGGATGTAGCTGCTCTGCCATGAAAGCCCATTCCACGAAGCTCTCAGGCCACATGAAGTTTGGAGGTCTGTAGCGACTGACTGCAAGAAGATGCCGACCTCTTCACATTATGCACCTTAGCATCCACCAGCCCTGTTCTGCACTTTGTGGCTGAGTTGCTGGTGTTCCCAATCACTTCCACTTTATTATAATACCACTAACAGTTTACTGTGGATATTTCACAACTGGACTTGTTCCACAGGTGGCATCATATCATGGTACCACACTGGAATTCACTGAGCTCCTGAGAAAGATTCTTTCACAGATGTTTGTAGAAGATGTCTGCATGCCTAGGTGCTTGGTACATACACCTGTGACCATGGAAGTGAGTGGAACACCTGAATTCAAGGATTTGAATGGATGAGTGAATATTTTGGCAACTGAGTGCCTTTGTTTTTGTACCTAATCGTGTCCTGTACAAACCCATTAATGACAAGTGTTATGTCATGAGTAGACGGAGTGGCTTTAAAGAAGCTTCCCAGATTTTCAGGAAGAGACATGAAAACTACTGATTAAGCTTTATTGGTGCTGAAAGGCTGATTTCTAACACTGGAGGCTCTTTCCTTTTGTTTTCATTGTTGCAAATGGACAGGTTAGTATGAAAGTTGTATTGATCCTCTCATCATAATTATCGGAATGTCAAACTACAACTGTTGTTTTGTAAACATAAATGTGAACATTTGTGTGTAACTGTTCTGATTTGTAATTGCTATTTGTGCATAATGTCATTCCGACATCTCCTGCTTATGCAAAAAATATAAACAACTGTGAAGAAAGAAAATAACCACACATGCACACTTGAACATGCAAGCAAACACACACACACATAAACTGACTCCTTCTCTCTCACACACACACACAGGAAAATTAATGAGCTCTCATTCATAATCCAGGATAGAGAGAGCCATATTCACCCTTGGATGGTTTATTGACTGATTTCATTTATTTGTGTGGAATGAATAGGAGGTAAACATTGGCTCGCACTCGCATTTTCTGCGACACACTGGCTGCACAGCATTCTGGGAGAAATGATCCCACCAACAGCAGGGTCACTGATTGGCTACCTCGTCAGTGTGTGACAAATTACCCAATGAGAAACAGGTTACCCATTTCCACAAACTAATTAACCTGGCTGATAGTGAAACAAATTATTACATTTATGTAATATTATTTCACATCTGTCGCTAGACTGCAAAAATCTTTATCCCGAGGGTTCACAACTGAAAGCCAAAGTCTATGACATGGATTTATATCAAAATGAAAAGATTCATAATAATTTATAGCACAGTACCTGCTGCCTAATTAAGCAGCAGTATTCTACACATAGATGAAGTAAGTTAGAGCATTTCTGTGAAAATGGGTACACATTAAAGCAAGTGGAGGTTTAATCATTGATGATTATACAATCAAATACACACAAAGGTTTTTCACGGGTTAATCATCCCACAAGGCACCACAAGCTTCTCTGAACTGTAATATCTTGTAGATGATAATCTCTTATATTCTGTGTTATATTTCTAGGTGATTACACAAGCATTCAGCTGTCTAAAGCAGAGTGGTGTAAAACTTCACATTTTTATTTCAACATGCTGCATACAGTTAGCCTGTAATTAACAGTGATTGGCAGTCACATCACCTGCTCAGTGTTTCTTAATGTTATGTATGATCATAATATGTACTCATATCCAGGCTTGTGTGAAAAAATAATAATAAAAAATAAAATAAAATAAAAGTGGGAGACAGAAAATACACATTTAGGGTAATATATTTGGAGCATGACTGGCAGAGTCAGTGAAGGGATACTTGGATTTGTACGGCAGCATACATTTGACACTCAGTGTCACCACTAAGTTTAGACTGTGTTATTGTTTCTATATTCATTTTACAATCATTTGCCTACTATTTCTATCATTTTAAAGCTCAGCGCTTATCAGAGTTTTTCTCCATAACCAAAATATAAAGAAATGTGTTGTTTGATCCTACATGACTCTGTTTTATCTGTTAAACATTATGTTATTGCTAACACCCGTGTAAAGTTGTTCATGTATCATCAATATAAACAGTGGGAACAGTAATGGGCCATTTTCTATAAATCCTAATTTTGTGTACAGGAAATCTTATTTGTATGTATCAGTGCTTCATTTTAATCTGAGGCCTAAGCCGTCATCTGTGACCACCCTAACCCTGAGCCTAAAACTAACCGTAATCAATCATAATGTATCATTTGTTCTTCCAAGAAAATAATAGTTTTAATTATTTATCTTTTTCCAAAATATAGGGTTAGGGTCAGAGGCTGATGATGTTAAAACAAATGTAACTGTATGGAAAATACTGAGTTTTAGAGTAACTGCATCTGTGACTCAGTAAAACAAACACAATTTATCTTTTCTCCAAGTACCTGAGATACATGAGGGCATCCATACTCCTCACAGAGAAGAGAACGGATACCTTGGAACGCTTCTTTCTTCTGTTACCAAAATGCTGACCAAGACAACTTGTGTAATCTAAACATACAGTTGTATCAGACACTCACAGGCAGGCACTTAGTAAAGAAATCCTCTTTTTTATAATGATGGCAGCTTTAAATGAAATTGATTCCTCCTCTCATTAGATTGCTTAAAAGGCCTCTTTTACACTGACTTTGTTTGGAGGTTTGCAGCTTCATCAGCAAACATGTGTCACCAAGGTTGTCTTGATTAAAATCTAAACTTGCAACAAAGGGCTTCAAACAACAAGGTGTGTAGGGTTCATTCTTTGCCTTTGGAATCTGTACAACGCAAACCCAATGGTTCCGTTTTAATAACTATCCTCTATTTGAAGATTCCATTTCAGTGGTGGCACAGAAGTGTGACGGTTAGGGCTGTCACCTCACAGTAAGAATGTCCTGGGTTCAAATCTGTGGGCTGGCCAGGGCCATTCTGTGTGGAGTTTGCATGTTCTCCCTGTCCCTGTGTGGGTTCTCTCTGATTACTTTGCCTTCTTCCCATTACCGCACCATACATGCCAGTTTAACTGGTGAGTCTAAGTTGGCTGTAGGTGTGAAAGTGAGCAGAAATGGTTGTCTGTACAGGTCACCTGTGAAAATTTGGTGTTCCATCCATAGGTCTCGCCCAATAACAGCTGGAACTCCCTACAACTCTGAATTGGGTAAATGGATGGATGGATAATAATTGTAATGCATTAGTCTTATATAGCGTTTTCTAGACACTCAAAGACGCTTTACAATTTTATGCACTATTCATTCACACCTCAATCATGCTTGGTGGTGGTGAGCTACTAATGTAGCCACAGCTGCCCTGGGGCTGCCAGTTTGCACCTACGGCTCCTCTGACCACCACCGTCACCATTCACACAACCACATTCACACTAGGCAACGTGGGATTAAGTGTCTTGCCCAGGGACACACGACAGCATGCGCTCAGATGGGGACTTGAACCAGCAACCCTCCGGTTGCAAGGCAAGCACCCACTTACAGCGCCACTACCTCCCCAAAATGAAAGGATAGGAGGCTTTGCCTGCATTTGGTTGGCCAGTGCCTGTTGCTGACACAAAGAGGTGCTGCATTTCCACACTGGCACAAGGAGGAGAAGCTCTCACACCAACCAAGACACACTGACTTCAGCTGCCAATCGCTCTCATTTTGTTTGGGATTTTTCTAACCACAGCCATTTCCTGCAATAGCCAGAAGACTATGTGCTGGTACTTCAGAGATTACCAATATCACCAGTAGCACTGTTAATGCAAAGTTACCGTCACAGCACTCCTTCCATTATCAGCTGAGCAGAAATGATTAGAAATGGACGTAGTCATCATTGGTTACTCCTAACAACCTAAAGGAAAATGATGCTGTATGGAGCACAAGTCTGTGCCCAACCTCTATGGCAGGTCACCATCCAGTTTCCACACTGTGATACAATCAGAAAAACAAAATATTGAGGCAAAAGGGGAAAAATAAGGGGAAAAAATATATATATACATATATAGAATGGGTGATTGGATTGGAAATTGGGTGATTTGAAAGGCCAACATTAAGTGATGCTTAAAAAAAAGCTACAGCTTTGCTGTTTTCCAAATCGTAACCCTGGTACTGTCTGTGTATCTGCGTCCTGATAGAAAATGTAATGCAGTACAGGCCAGCTTCTCTGGGTCAGGCCTAAAAGGAAGAACTCTGTTGAGAATAAATACAACACTGTGAAACGCACTGATATTTGTGCGTTTGTGGCACAGACCCCACACCAAAAGAGAGCTTGCACAGCTGGTTGCAGACATGCTACTTTCATGTTTAGCTCGCTTGTCATTGTTTTATTCTTATTGCAGCAAGGAATCCTTTTGGCACGTGCCTGGTGTCATATTTGGGTCACTGGAGCAATATGGAAATAGTTTGTGAGATTTGTAAACTTTATCTGATTGATGTTTGAGCTGAAATAAATGATGGGTCTTACTTTATGAATCCTATTTTAGAAGTATTATACAGTTTCTTAATAAATATAATTTGATTTAGTCTAACAGAAGTGCTTATTATTGTATTAAAGTACTCATATTTGGTGGCTGGTGTATAAACAGGATGCAAGATTATTTAGTCAAATGTAGATGTTGCGTGTAAATACTAACTCCTGGGATTTAAGTGTCATCCTGTCAGGCAGACACAGTCATCTCGCTATACTAAGGAGGTCATTATTTCTGATATTTTCTGCCAAAAATGAAATAAATAAATAACAAAATGAAGGCGCACACCTTCGGCCCTCTGCTAATTTGATGGTTTGGTCTTTACTGAGATTGAGTTTGACACCCCTGATCTCTCCTAAATTGCTCATTTAGATTTTGAGCATTTAGTGTGAAAATCTTCCTTGAGGACCTAGAGTATACAGTATTTTATATATGATTATTTATTTATATTAACATGGCTGCCCTCCAGGTAGTGGAAGAGCCGGTAGAGAATAAGAAGAATAATGTTTTTAAAGTTCTGTTTTCATATATAATCTCTTTCAGGTTTGATTCTTATACAAGAAAAGCAATAATAAGAGACTGTGTCCATTTGTCATCATGCATGACTGTGTAAGTAAAAATACCAGAACGAAAAACAACTTATTTGCAAGAAAAAATGCTACATTTTATAGCATATGTATTATCAGCTAAATGTACTTGTGAGTACTAACAATGCATAACAAGTTACACGGTGATACTTCTGTATTTGTAATAATGACATGAAAACAAAAAACAGGACTATTTTATGTCATATTTGTAAGTTAAATCTTTTATCACGTGTCCTTCATGCAGTTATGCTTCCTGTGAATTCCCTCAGATGAATGTAGCACAAAAGCAAAGTATAATATTTCCTCTGTAATGTACGTTCAAGCATAGCATCACAAATAGCACATGTTTATCGCTTCACTTAAATGCTTTTTTTACTTAGAAAGAGTGGACGCCAGATAGGAAATTTGGTGTAGTTACAATAGATTAAATTACATCTGAGCTCGTAAAAGAAACGAGGTTTGATTCATGTTGTGACGTAATTGAAAATGGTTTTTATTTGATCATTTACATTGAATTGATATAAACATGTCCATGAAACAAAACGGCTCAAACATTTAAGAAAGTCATAGCATAAGCACAGACAGAATTTTGGAAACAAAAGTTATCACAAACTGACCAAATGGGAACAAGAGTGCTTCCGCTACACAAAACATCCTATATAACAGATTATAGTTTAAGTCAGTTTCAGTGTCTTATTTTAGAGTAATTCCCCGCGTTTTATTTTGCTTTGGACAGCACATGCAGTCAAGTCTTTTTTCTCTCTCTTTCTTTTTTCCCATTCCTCTCACATCATTCTCTCTCCTGATGAATCGTCCGCTTTTTCGCTCTTTTAAATCTCCAGGTTTCTGGTTTTCTTGTGACCAGTGTGCATCCCTTTGGTCTTATAGAGTTGCATGCTGTGCAGCAAGAGGGGAAAATGGGAAATCTGTAATTTAGTTTTTGTAGATCAAGGTATCCACAGAATATTGTCTTCAGTCACCGAGCAAATGTCAAAGAAAGCCCCGCAGCAATAATGGCGAGGGCTGGAAGTGCCCAATAAATAAATAAATAAATACCGAAGTCACGCATCAGTTCATTTAAATAGAGAAATAAATAGTTGACAGAGGCTACATGCGAAATAATAAATTATAGCCTAAAACAGAATCAGCCCTATGGTTAACAAAGGCCAAAAGGCCCGAGGAATAATTTCAATTCTCCCCATTTTGCTTGTGATTTGGGAAGAAAACACTGTTATGTGAACAAGTATCCCGGTTGTATTTGTCCCGGTGCGCCTTTTTGGATGGACTGGGTGGAGAAAAACAAAATGTACAAGATCTCTGTGTTGGCGAAAGAAAAGCTCTTAACGTTGGCTCTCGTCACTAGGTGAAACTCATGGATACTGTGTGCTCCAGCGCTTTGCGTCGCAGCGAGGCGATGCTTGTCCCTCTCCAGACGTCACTGTCCGGGGAGCTACACAGCTGAGGTGACCCGGTCACGTTGGTCGGGCCGGATAGAGACGCGGGTACCATTCCGGGGAAAGTGGGCTGGTAGAGGTGTGACTGCAGCCCAGAGCCGTTCGACGACATGTTGGATAAACCCATAGAGTTGGGTGGTGGACCGGCGCCGAGGCTGCATTGAGACAAGGACTGCGCCATGGCCTGCTGGCGGCCCAAAGCGGGCGGTAGCTGGAGCTGAGACACGCCGGGCATTCCTGCCGTAGCCCAGCGGGTGTCGTTGGCGTGGAAGGAGCAAAGGCTGTCACCCATAGCCGCTGCTGCCGCAGCTGCGGATGGGAACTGAGGCAGACCGTGGTGCGTCGGCAGCAGAGTCCCCGGAGCCCGGAAGACATTGGTGGTCTTCTTGCGCTTCTTCCATTTGGCGCGTCGGTTCTGGAACCAGACCTGCAAACAGAGACATGATGAGTCAGGAGGAGCTGATGTAGGAACATTGCTGGCAGGTCACATTACCAGAACTGGGAGAACTAAAAAAAAGAAAATAAAAG
Organism: Apistogramma diplotaenia; assembly: GCA_015052665.1. Lineage (NCBI taxonomy): Eukaryota > Metazoa > Chordata > Actinopteri > Cichliformes > Cichlidae > Apistogramma > Apistogramma diplotaenia. The sequence goes on from VOQJ01008304.1 coordinate 11,752, forward strand.
GTCACGACAGTGTTTGATCATCGGCACAAGAGAGACAATAAATCAGAGGAAAAAAACACACATTTATGAATTTTGGTTAAATTCTCAAATAATTGTTTATATTAAATATTATATTATTTAAATTTCTATTCAATTTCTTTCTTTCTTTTTTGTACAAGACGCGGTGATGGTGCCGATTTTACAATGAAGCTTTATTGTTATGTTTTGGTTTGGTTTGGTTTTTTAGAGAGCGCGAGAGCCCGTTTATTTTTGAGGTTCAACATAATTTTCATGTGAACTTGTTTTTACTTTTTAAATTATTTAATGGGCTAGTTATTAGTAGTAGTAGTAGTATCAGTAGTAGTACTAGTAGTAGTAGTAGTAGTAGTAGTAGTAGTAGTATACTTTGAGCAACATTTTTACAGTCTGACTCTTAATTCCTGAACTACATTCGGAAAGAGCCGCTGGCCTGAGACAATGAAGGCAATGTTACTGCTGCAGAGCAGCGGTTTGCTCTGTATTCGTGCAGCCCTTAAGCTTCTGTAGGTTTGGCTGTAAGCGGGCGTCTATGATTAATGTGAAGATTTGGTTGAAAAAGTGGGGCGCAGTAATAAGAACGGGACAATCTCACTCTCTTTCCCCGGCGTAGCCAGCCGTGAAATCCGGCCTGAAATGCATTACACTTCAAAAGAAAGAAAACGCAATTTCTCATTCTCCCCTTAAAAAAAGACAGAGTGCATCTTCAGCGCGTCCGGCATTAAGACGCAGACAGCAGTGACAGGCCCATCGCTAAATCCAGTCTGGATCTCTCTTCTTATTTTCAGCCCTGTCATAATAGCGGATGAGCGTCATTTCACTAATTTTTATTTTATGTAAATGGTGGAGGAACTGGATGGATTCTTGCAATAATAATAATGATTATTATAGGGCATTATTTCACATGCGAGCGACCCAAGCGCAATTTGCCGTTGCCATCCAATAAGGCGCAAGAGTAAGCCACTGAAGTGGCAGCTTTATATCGAGAATGAAATACAGTATGATGAAGCTGTGGGCTCCAACCATCACTGTTAGTTCAGGACTGTTAAAAGGCTGATATCAGTCTTATTATAAGCGATTAATCGAGTGTAATAAAGCTGCCATCAGCATTTGGTTTCCTCTAGATTGATTACTTGGGTAGACGCAAAAATTGGGGATATTTTTAAGCAGTAAATCCTGTAAGGTTGAACCCTGTTCTTTTTTGAGCAAACCGATGCTGTAAAGTTCAAGTAAAATCAAATAATTAATCAATTAATGCATCTGAAATGTATCTTTAAAAAAAGACTAAAAATGAAAGAATGAGCAGTTAGAAAGAGGTGCCTGTGGTAAGAACTGAAGCACAATGTGAGGATTAACTGCGTGTGTAATCACCGGCCTGAACGCAACAAACAGACACGCAAACACACCTGAAAGCTCGAAACCTGCGTGATGCCAAACTCATATTTAAAATAATATGACGTGGTATTAAAGTTTGTGCTTTTTTTAATGGATATTTGGAAAATGTCTCGCTTTTATTTTATTTTTATTCTTTGTTAAAATAAAGACTAAAATCCTGGGATAAACTAAACTGTGTGTTTTGTATTCTCGTGCAGACAATTATTTAATATGTAAACCAAATGATAAGGCTGATTATTTGGGTATATTGATATAACGAATCCCTTTAGCTTATTATTCATATTTAGTGCTCTTTGGCTGTTGCAAAAAAATAATAATTAATTTTTAAAAATCTGTAACCTTAACGGTAGCGGTAATTATATTTCTTTACATCCAAGCAAATAAAAATGTTGCCTTCCATTAAAGAGCTGTTGTAGCCTCTGCTGAGGCTACAATGTTGAATGTTAGTATGTATCAAAAATGAAGACATTAAGCTGGGTTCAGTATATGGTCTCTTTATGGCTACAGGTTTTATTTTGTTGTATTTTGGTACTTGGAGATATATCGCTAATATTTTTATCGTCTGTGTGTGATCAAATTTGGCGCATCAAAAGTGAATTTCCATCCATTTCTGATCGAGAACACATTCCCAGTCGCCCCCACCTGCACTCTGGACTCTGTCAGGCCGATCCTCAAAGCCAGCTCCTCCCGCATGAAGATGTCTGGGTAGTGCGTTTTGGCAAAGCTCCTCTCCAGTTCGTTGAGCTGCGCCGGGGTGAAGCGGGTCCGGTGTCGCTTCTGTTTCTGGGGTTGTTGCCCTCCAGACTGGTTGGGGTTGCTGTTGCTGTTCTGCTGCTGTTGCTGCTGCTTCTCCTGCTCTTTGCTGTTCACCTGCACTGCGTTGGATCCCCCGCCGCTGGTGATATCATCACCCGGGAGCATCGTAGTCCCTTCCACGCCGTCCGGGCCCGGGCCGAGTTCCCCGGAGTGTCCCGGGTCAGGTCCCCCACCACCGAGCCTGCATTTCAAAGCCTCCCTGTGGCCTAGGAGCTCCGCCGCA
>VOQJ01008304.1:25217-38232 GCA_015052665.1 Apistogramma diplotaenia
CTCATATTTGTGCATTTTCTCCATCACTCACACCCTTAGTATTTTTTACACCATTTGTTTTTAATCATTTGTGATGCTGCAAACTTGATATTCTATCCAATATTTGTATCTGAAGCAGGCATGTCAGGAGAAGCTAGGAACTAATTTTCAGAATTTACAGGCAAATTTGGAAATTCATTTAACATTTTAAGCAGACTAACTGCTGGTTAGCCTAGCAACATAAAGATTAAATAAAGGCTACAAAGAACCCATAATTAAGCACAAACTATTTTACATTATTTTAATATTTTCCTAATTTTTTGGGTACACAGCAGGTTTTTTTTAAACGCTTTTGAGGCGGAACTGAAATGTGTACTTGTGATGTCAGATTTGATCAAAAACTTCCTTAAATACCACCTGACTTCCAATTCCCACAACTGTAATACACACTAGAGCTCTGCCCGTGTGTTAAGACAGCAGCCCCACAACTTCAGTTTGATTTTGGAAAGAGCAAATGGCAAAAAGACAAATCTGGCAAGTAGTGCTAGTGGTGAGGCGCAAGTCAGGAGACTTGTTTCTGATTGGCAGAGATGACCCTTGTCATGAGCACTGGTCCAGTTTGATCCAGACTTACTCATTTAACTGGAAAAAATGACAACAAATGCTAACTTAAGTTAAAAAACTACTACAGACCTTTTTGTAAAAACATCAGGAGTCATCATGTACATCATTCGAAAAGTATAAGTGGGGAGGGAAAAAAACTAGAGGGTGAAGAAGACTTTACTATAGCTGTGCTAGTAGTTTTGTAACGCAGCGCTGCTGAGAAGGTCAATGCTCACAAGCTCACGTTCAGCATGTTGCCAGGCCACAGTCTGGAGCGTTAACGATTTGAATTCGAACATTTTAAAAGACATAAGAAACATGTTGGAGTGAGAAGACTCCACAAGCTACGTACAGACAAAAGATGGAGGGATGCAGGCGCACTGAGAATGGAGAGCAGGATATGGGCCAGTGATCTGTTAGGGACACTAAATTACCAGCATGTGTCAGTAATTATCAAACTCTTTTAAAGTAACATGATATAATTACATCTGAATCAAGCAAATTACAAAATCACTAATGATTCTCCTCTCAAAACCTAATTCTTCATTATCACTGTGGACTGACCTCATTACATGAACGAAGGGCTACTGAAATTATCGAGACACAATTCACTCCCTAAGTGTGTGAGAGCGAAACCCTTCCTCACTTACTGGCTGAGATCAACAGACAGAAAAGGTGGTGATAAATGAGTACTTCAAAGGGTTTCAAATTAGGACACATAATTGCTGTGCAGCATCAAAGAAGCAAAATGTACCTGTTTCTTGATGACATAATCATCTGCTGCCTCCGTTTTCAGGCGCTCAATCTTCTCTTCCTGCTGCTTCGCTTCAGTTATGTACGCAATCTCCTCCTTGGCCAGCCTGCAGAGAAACAAGATGACAGGAAGAGATGCCGTTAACGGCAGCCATACAGTGTTGTTCCATCAAACATAAAGCATAAACGCACGGCCTCTCAGACACATAATATAGGCTGAACCAAGAAAAAAAAGCAGGCAGTGGTGGTCACTTTTTACAGACAGGGCCATCTATCCTCATTCTCTCCAACACACTGGTGACTGAGGAGGACACAGTGAGATCATCTCCCACAGGATGGCAAGACACACACCTCAATAACAGCCAGCAAACACATCACTCCCCCTCACTGCTCTGAACTGGAGATCACCCTTAAATAATGCTTTGAAATTCAACGTATCATTTATACAGTGATCTAAGAGTGATTAAAAATAGGACGCGTTTATATGAATTTATTTCTGGAAGAGAGCGACACTTTAGGCTAAATTTAAACTGGAGAACAGATTTTTTCCTTTAGTATCTCAGGGCACCAGTAGATCTAAGCCTCGAAAATAATGGGGAGGAAGACCTTGGAAGGGTTTACATGAGTCTTTGCTACCTTAGTTAACAGAAGTGCATACATATTTCTAATATTTTTGGCCATTTGATAAATACAAATGTATTTTAAGATCGAGTACATTCAACTCCCCCTAAAAATTAGTGATTACAAATCAGCAGAGCAAGAACATCATTCATTTGGAGTAAGATTCTGTCTGAAATCTGTCCATTCCATTTTTTTGATTTCTTTCAGCTTTGTTTTTGGTCCCTAGCAGCTCATGGGAGAAACATCAGGCTCCTCAGCTGATCCAATGTTCAGCCTGAGGAGCACGTCATGTGCACTGCTGCAGAAGAAACCTTTTAGAGAGTGGTGGCTGATATTCATGGCTGTTCATGGTGAACTCTAAAAATGACAGCATATGTCCTTTTGTAAAAAATATTCTTTCTTATTTGATGACAAAGAAACAGAATGCAACATCATCAAAGGCTTATCATAAAGTATAACACCAATACAAAATGATAAAAGAAACTGAATTACAATTCTAAAAGACGAATTATACAAACTAATTTTATGTGTTCTGCTGGTATGCTGACCAAAGACGGGATGGAAGAATGTGAGGGAAAGTAATTTAAATGACCATAACAAAACTTATGATTAAATATTAAATATATCAGAAGTTCACATTTCTAGTTTGTCTTGCTCATTAAACGATTACAAAAACTTTATACATATTCTGCTCAGTCACGTAGAACAAAAATAGCAAATCCTCACTATTGAGAAGATTTTTGCTTTTTGTTGTAAAGTTTTACAGATAGGAAAGGCATAAACTGAGCCATGTGAACAGATTCACTCCCCACAAATATATTTCATTCTTCGTTTCAACATATCCATGGCAGGTCTGTCCTCAATTCATCTAAAGATCATTTTCATATCAAACTAATGTGAATGCTCTGAACTTGAGCTGGAATACATCGGTTTGAAATTTGCACAGAAACATGGTGTTAGCATGTCACAGAGAGAGAGAAATCAGTGTTACCTGTATAATTCCATCCAACTCACACCTTATCAACAGGATTATCTGGCTCCTTTATCGTCTTCAACACACACACACACACACGCACGCACATACGCACACACACACACTCCCAGAAGCTACTAGTCCTTTTCAGACATTAATTGATCATCAATTCAATCCCTAATTTGGACCAAGTCAGGTGGTAAATGGGCCGCTTTTTCTTGATTATTAGTGAAAATAGGCTTGAGTACATTGATAAATTTTGATTATTTATCAATTACGGGCCAAATGGAACTAAATCTCTTAAATAGATTCCGACTCTGATTGGCATAATGGAGTCTGAAAATATAGCTATTGATAATGATTTCCAACTAACGGTCTTTTTCCGCCTGCGCCCGCTGCTGGGAATGACAACACAAATTTCATTTTTCATAAAATCAGCTGTGTGTGTGTAAGTGAGTAATCCTTCATTAGTCAGTCACATTACTGGAGACCCTTCCCTGCGCATTGCACTGCTCTTTGCTTAGCCAAGGAAGCCAATAGCACTCTGTCATATTTTACATCAATTACCACTCATTCTAATACAGTTCCATCAGGAAGCTTTTAAGCAGGCACCATATGCAATAGCAGATCCCGTCTTCCACTCTCATGCTTGATGTAGAATGAGTTATGTCACCTGTTACGAGTCAAAGAAGGTGGCAAAGAGAGGAGAAACGATGGAGGGAGGAAGGCTGAAAGAATTTGAATAAAACTGAAGGACAGTCTAATAACAAAATGTCCATTCCTCCCCTTTCCAGTCCTGATGTTAATTTCTTATTTCTCCCAGACTTGGAGCGCTGTGCGAATGAGGGGTGGGGTCGGGGCTGGTTTTAAATAGACCTGCCACCTCAGGCTTAATGGAAAAGGCAGCTCTGTGGAAAATAGAAAAAAAAGGGAATTAGAAGCCAGCCGACACACACATTTGGTCGCCTTCTCTAGCACTGTATTTTTGAGCCGCGATGTAGTCTGCGCTGGGACCGGAATGACAAAGGCAAATTACTGTTGTCATTTTATTAAGGGCATCCGCCTCGCTAGGGCACAAAGGCACTGACTGGAATGTGCAGAAGCCACTGGAAATAGGGCTGGCTAAAAGAGCAGGCAGGTTTCCCCTAATAAATATATATATATATAAATATATAAAAGAGCGAGAGTGAGAGACCAATAGAAGAGGGATAAAAGAATGCAAGAGGAGAGGAAAAAGGGCAGAAAGGGAGACATGAGGTCATCAACAGACAGAGAGCAATGACACTTTAACCTAACAGCATGATTACAGGTTCATGTACTTTCAGCCTGGGGGGAGTGAGATATAATATCCCGTGTCTTTTGTGCAAATTATATACTCAACTTAAACACCTCGGTAGAGGAATAGGGGATAGCACTGCCTGATAAAATACTGTACACTTGCATTGTTGTTTTTCCCTATAGTGACCACTCCTGGACACACTGTGACATTATCCTCTCAGGAAAACCCAGCCTCCATCGTGTCCACCAGGGAGTCGGCTGGTAATCTGACCCTCATCAAAACACAATCGATAGTGCATTACACAAACAGCACTGACAGGAGAGAATTAGAGGTCTGCCTGATTGACGAGAGATACACTCAGACCATCCCACAGACAACTACGCTGAGCCCATTATCTCGAGAAACCTCATAATGTCCACAATATTTTCTGTTCCAGCATGGTAAATCTGGCCATTGTACAAATGTGGAGCCAAGCTCAGAATAGATGCTAACTCTATTAGTAGGACAGCTTAGACTAGTTAATGAGTTTGCAGATCCTACATCAAAAAGCCCAGCTTTGATCCCATCCCGGATCAATGTAGAAGTGAAACAGAAACTAAACCCTTATAAACTGACAGTATTTCCCTGCAGACAGAAGTTACAGAGGTTTTTCTTTCAGTGTGTCTGTTTAGTTTTATGTGTTGTTAAAAGAGTTTTTTTCCATTTTAGACGAGAAAAATAATAAAATTGGAATATGTTCATAATCGGCTCCGGAAAACGACAAACAGTGAAGAACACAATACAAGATGTCTGCAGTAACTAGGGATGTGTGCAACCAGGCAACTACATGTGTAAACACAGATGCACTTGCTGGCTGGTGCCAGACATACTAGTCAGTTTAACCTATTATTCTTATTTTACTAATGTACGACGACAATTACTGGCTCAAAGAGGAGAAACGCTCCCTCCACGATTAACAGTTTCATGCAGCTCCTAAAATACTCACATTTTATTTACCTTCATTCATTTAGCTTTGTCTGTTTTCTGAGGGTTTCCTGTCTTTTGGATTAATCGACTTGTCAATTTTTTTTTCACTTGTTTAAAACAACTGGTAAATTAAGGACGAGGAACATCCCTAGCAGCTCTTAATATTCCATTTTTATAAAAACTGCTTGATCTTCGATTTAACTGCATTTGAAAGGTGATTCTGTTCTAGCCTGCCCTCACTGAATGTCAAATATTAAATGACAGTAGCTATTCATCAGTACTCTGCAACATAATTTAACAGCACCACAAACATCTCTCTAAACCAAGCCCAAGCAAAAAGCCTACATTAAAGGCTTTAATGAGGCAAAGCTTATTACAGGACTGGTGTAATAAAAGATATCTGTTAAAGAAATGTGTAACTTGAAAACTGGAATATGTCTTGGTTGCAACTGCACAAAAAAAACTGTTTAGTGGTGCTTTTATTTACTATTTAAGCACTTTTATCTTGTGATCACCACGCAGGCCTAGAGACCAGTTCATCATTTTGCTTGTAACCCAAGCTATTAATGTTTTCATTTTCAGACTACGAAAAGTGTTTTTCATGTCTCCCTGCATCTAAGGAAGAATCCATTTTGATAAACCAGCTAAAAAGCCGGGTTCAAAGTGCTCCTTAAGGACAAGAGTGGGTATGAGAGATGAAGTGGACGGTATTAAATGATAACATGCGCTTGCTGCTTTCTACAGTAAAAGCATCGAGAATGATGCACTGCTTTTACTGAGAAGCAGTCAGGAGTACGTTTTAAGTGCAGCGCCTCCTGAGCTACTTGTGCAACTAAGTACAAGTGTGAGACTTAAATCAGCTTAGAATTTGTCTTTACTCAGTTTTTTTTAGTTAGTTGAAAACACATCTGAAAGCCCTCATTTAAAAAGGTAGCAGTATCCTGGTTCCTTCAACAAAACTTCTAACATATTGTGAATATTGTATGCATATCATGTCTTCTGCCTGTAACAATTCTGACCCGAAAATGAAACACAAATACCTGCAAAACCTCATCACAATTCCATCTTAACATACTGTGATACCACTGTGGAGCTGGTAGTGCCTTATTAAAGCATGCAAGTCTGGTGAAATGTGTAATATTTAAAGATTATTCAGGTAGCAAGTTAACTAGAAATATATCAGAATAATGGAATTTATATTTTATTCATGAGCCAATCATAGTCGGGTGAAAACATGGCCCAAAAGACAAAGTATGAACAAATCTGTGGTTTTAGATTATTGTTACTCACTGGCATAGATAGATAAAGTAATAATAGCTGAATAATGAGAATAAAGTAAAATTAGCACAACATAACAACCTTAGGGATAGTGAAGCCATGGGTCCTCATCAAATTATTAAACAGCATGCACCAAAACACAACAAACACGCACCAAAACACAACAAACACGCACCAAAACACAACAAACAAGCACCAAAACACAACAAACACACACCAAAGAGGAGCTTTCAGTTTTTCTTCTCTGTTTATCACTGAAACCCCGGTTTAGACATGACTGAACGTGTTTGCGGAGGAAAGTCATAGGACAAGTTTTTACATCATATTCAAATATGCAAGCATGTAGACAAACACTTATTCTTTGCCTGAAAAAGTAATGCGACGCAACAAATGAATTCAGTCCCAGCGTATCATTACTATTATATGAATGCAAATTTTGAAAAGGAAATAACATTACATTTTGCACTTGATAACCTACTAAGAAACTAGCAAACTCTGCAGGTATTGCCCACACCCGCCGAGTTAATTTGTAATAATATAATGATGCTCACACGGAGGAAAGGTTCGCCCTATGGACCCAACCAGGAGCTGCTACTCTGCATTAGTTTAGCCAGCATAAAACAGCTTTCATTGAAGCAATTTATTATAATTAATTAATGTTATTACAACATTAATTTTATGAACGTACGTGCAAGTGACCCAGTTCACTAGAGGACTTGACAGTTTGAAAATGCAGCCTGGTAATGGTAACTTTATTTGGGGAGCAGTGTGTTAGCTACTTAGCCAAGAGTTAGCATTAGTCGACAATTGCTCTGAGTTAAGTTACACAATTACAACCATCACACAGCGATATGTGTGAAGGTACCGTGAGCTGCAGCCTTCCCACCGTAGTTATTAGCTAGATTTCGTCAAACCGCGATGAGAAACGGCCGCTCCAAACATAACACACCGGCTTGTCATTCAAACCGCTGGCTATAGGCCGGGACTCAACATGGCAGTAAAGTTAAAATGTCGCGGGAAACACAGTTCGACGTGCGGCTTATGTTTCCGTCAAGCCGGCCTCGCCGCCCGGCTAACTTAGTTAGCTCCAAAGCACCGAGTTAACGTTACCTTGTGTAAGTCGCCTACATGACATACTAAATCCTCGTTAAGTGAAACGAAGAGCCAGTCCTACCTTTTAACGATACCAGTTTTAATCTTGATTTGCCGTATCCTTGGATCTGCCATGACTATAGATGTAGTGTTTCTCGCTATATTGTTCTGTCGCTAGCTAACGGTTTCAACGTTGTGCAGGTGGAAGTCAGACTGATAAGCTGCTGGCAGATAGATCGATCGTTAGAGTAGCTCACTGTCGACTTTTCGAGTCTGAATGACAGGCAGCTTCGTGAGTGCGTTAGTCTAGTTTTTTAAGGTGTCGACATTTTTCTCATATAAATTACAACTAGATAAACCGAAAGTAGGTGTTTTTCCCCTAAATCTGGTGGCGTTGGTAAATAACAGCTGAGATACTCTGGGTAGGGCAATGAAGATATCTGTCAGCATCGCTTTGTGGACATCATCACTACGGAAGTACAAGATGATGAACCAGTGGAAGCTACATCTGTTAGTTGCCTCATGATTGGTGGGGATTAAGTAGGATTACCAAGAAAGGGAGAATTTCAGATGTTGACATGTTGCAATTTGTTTTTCTAGAAAAAAATCCGAATATAAAAGTTATATTATGACAAATTAAGTGGACATGTCTGAAGTTGATTCAAAGTGTTGAATTTGTGTTTTAAGGCTGCAATTTTAATGTGATTTTAAATATGAGGCCCAAAGAGATGATGAAAGTGAGGTAGCCATCATGAAGCTGAGAAACCCAAATTAACCAATAAGAGAAACACCAAAAACTTTAGAAGTAGCAACATCTACAATCTGGTCCTTTAATAAAATTCATACACTTTCTTCGTCTAAGTGCTTTCTATCCAGCATTCACACACTATTATACTCCAGCAGACTGGAGCAGCCAGGGTTCAAACCACCAACCTTCTGATTAGTAGGTGACCTGCTCTACATCCTGAGCCAATACAATATCTGCTAAGTGCTTATTTTCACAGAAAGATAATAAAGATATCCAACTGTGAAAATGTTTATATTATACTTGGGCAGCATGGTGGTACAGTGTTTAGCCCCAGTTCCTCACAGCAAGATGGTCCTGGGTTCAAATCCACCATCTCGCATTTCTGTGTGGGGTTTGCATGTTCTCCCCATGTCTGTGTGGGTTCTCACAGACTTGTACTAGTAAAGGAGTGATTTGTTTTTACCTCGAAGTTTCTTATGCATATTAAACTAAATAATATGAATACTTCTTGCACTTTTTGAGTACTTTTTCAGTACTTTAACCCTCTGTTGATAAACCCTGAGCTCCACTTGCAATATAATGTGTCCAATTCCATGCCCAGAGAACATGCTGTAGAAACAAAGCAAAAGATAAGGTTTGTCTGGTAGATACAATAAAAGAGCCAAAGCAAGTAAGTAAAGAAAGTCCACCACATACTGATATGTTTATAATATTCTACTTGGTATTTTTTACCTGGTAAATTTTCTCTCCATCTTATTGAGGCTGTGCGAAAGACCGAGTTTTGTTATTGACACATTTTTACATGACAACGTATGTAACAACCATGTAATAAAATACAACTTCCTGTTTGAAAAGGAAGCTTAGTTTATATACATATCAGGTCCATCTAATCACAAATATCTGGGAGAAATTAAACACGCATTGCAAAAGGTTTATGCAGCAATTACTGTAAAGTTAAAGCATTACTCATTTGAAGCTCCATGTTTCAAAATAATATAAAATTTACACTAACATATGCAGCATATTTACATAGTATGGCTGTATAGCTTTAAGTGTTAGTTCAGCTTTTCCTTTATTTTTAGTCTCTTGCATGCATGTAGGTCCTTATCTTACAAATTTTCCCATAAATGCCAGTTTAAAGCATAATAATTATGCTGCAGGAGCAATATATAACTTAGCCTTTTTTCCTTGTTGCCTACCCAGGAAAATCTTGTATAAATTTATTTTAATATATTCCCTTTCATCAGTTTGATCGAGAATCCAATATGAGATCCTGTAGGAACATAACAAAACACTTGGCTTTCATATCTGCACAGGAATGTAATGAATGCCAAGATATTTTTCCAGGCATGCGTACTACTTGGATTGACTTGGCTTTTCACATTTAGCTTCTATAAGATTTAAACTGTGTGCACAAAATTATTGTGTGTAAGTTAAGGTTTATGAGCCTCAAAATAAGCTTTTTTTATTTACACAGTCTATCACTTAAATGAAACGATTGACATGCCTTATAAAGCCGTGTTACAAAGACAGCAAATTCAATATCATTTGAATCTTTGTGTATTTAATATTGATTTGTCCGATCTATAAAAAAATGAATCAATTTCACAGTACTTTACAAGGCCGTCTGTATCAAAATTTATATATTTTTATAATCCAGGCCTCTGTTTTGCCAGTAACATTGAAGGTTTACAGTATTCCTGCACATCATAAGCTTTAAAACAGCTTTTCCATGGCAGAAAAATATTAATCATCTACAACAGGTTTAAATCTCAGCTGATTTGGTCCCCATGACTGAATAACAACACTAATGATTGGCAAGCAGAGAACTTGTGAAGTGAGTGGGGTAAAGGAGTACAACTTCTGTTATATGGTCAGAAGAAAAACATTTTACACCTATGAAAAAAAAATACAAAAGAAAGCTAATGTTGTCATTGTCTATAAAAGAGAAATGGTGTTAATCGCAGCTTCAGGATTCATGTTTTTCCATGTTATTGAATTGAAACTTGTTGTTGTTAGAATCTTACACAAAAGCAAAATTTGAGCAAGAAATCCAACCTAGTGCTGCAAAACATTATAACATGCACCAAAGTGCAAACGGACAACAAACAGACCATTGAAGGTAGCAGGTCAAAGGGGACGAGAGGCAGAGTCATCAGCTTTGTATTATTGCTCCTCATAAAGCAATTCCACTTCATATGATATACCACAGGTTTGGGTTATATTAATCTTTCACGTACCCACCCTTTAAATATATAGAAATGAAAACATACGCCTCTGTGCAAAAGTCCCAATCAAGAAATAACAATTTCTTTATATTTAGGTGCAGTGATTGAAATGTGCAAATATAAATAAAAACACAGGCAACAAACAGTTTGTACAATTCTGATGCGTTTGAAAGTGAATATTTGCTTTATTCTTCAGCACAGTCTGAACTCTCCTCAGCTGCTCTCTTGTAATTTCTTTAAGCAGGCTTCAGGAACGTTCTCCAGGCTCCTGGAAGGACATTCAAAGCTCTTCTTAGGATGTCGGCTGCTTGTTGTTCCATGACTGAGCTTCTGTTGTGTTTAACAGATGGCTGTACACACTCACTGTGTAAGACCTGTTACCACTGATTTTTGGTGCAGCTCTAGTGTAATTTAGCAAACTCAGCCTTTTCTCCCTGTTTTCTGCATAGCCCTTTCTGATGAGCCTTCGGTAGATGGATCAACTGAAGGGTCAGATGCATCTGCCAGGCCCTGTGTCAGGTCTGTGCTGGATTTTTTTATTTCCTTTTTATTAAGAACATGATGCTGCCGATAGGCCAACCACTTCTTCTTCTGTCTAGTCTCCTCAGATTTTCTAAGGAAACACTGCGCACCACGCCAAGAAATGTCAAGTTTTCTGCTCTTTGGGAATGACCTTGTTGGTGCAAAAAAACTATTTTACACCAGCCAAACTGGGTTCTTTTGGCATTTTTCTTATATTCAACCAAAGAAATGTGAACTAATTATGTAATAATGATACAATTTTAACCTCATGAGACCCTGCATCCACATATGGGGACATTACCTTTTGGTTTTGCTGTAGAGTACCTTTTACTTCACTCTGTTCAACTGTGTTTTTTACTGAGATAGTGTCTTTTTAATGCTTGAACAAGTCATAATGGTTCAATAAAAAAAGGGAAACATTTTTCTGAAAATGGTCAGGTAAAGGACTGGACTGAAAATGAGCAGAAAAGCAGCCAAAGTGTCCAAAGGAACTTTAAACCCCGGGAGTTGCTGCTCAGAGTCTGGCTCCTTAAGAGCAAAGAAATGAGGGGTGGCACATGATTTTTGTGCAGAACTATAAGTGATTTTCAGAATAATTGACAAATGATGTTATTGGTGTACGTGATTACATTCATTACTCCTAAACTTCAGGTTTCTATATAGATGCAGCACGTTTAGAATAAACTAGTAAACAGCAGTTATTAGAAGAGTTAATGAATAACTGAGTAACATTATATTCTGTAGGTTTTTAAACTTAGTCATTTTTTCTTTATTAACATTTTTAATTCAAGACTTTTACTTGTTGGAATGGAGTATTTTAATCTTAATTTAAAGTACATGTGACCTTAACATTTGCCATTTGATTATTGCAGATAAAGCAGCATTAGAGGCACCTTTGCAGTGGTGGTGATCCTTGTAATGCAGTTCAGCTTTATTTAATATATATCCAGCCTCAAAATATGCACAAATCTAAATATATACTGGCACTTTTAAGCCCTGGCTTATGGTAACTCATCAGTTGTTGAACACGCTCAATCCCAAAATATGACAAACACAAAAAACAAACTTAACTCCATTCAGTCAAATGTGGAACCAGTTTAGCCAGAGCTAAACTAAACTGGAGAAAAGAGGTCGTTTTCCACTTCCTGGTGCATTTATGGTACATTTAACAGGCAAATGTGAATTTTAATCCAACACATTTACAGCTACAGTTCCTTATTTTGACAGAAAAAACATGTTTCACTGTTTATGTATATAACATGGATGCTGTACTTCAGACTTCTCTTGATGCACCCTGAGCAGCTGTCATGGGTTAAATTCGTGCCAGAAAGACATTCTATGGAAACATGCAAGAATTCCTTCCAACACAAAATCATTATAATGAGAAACTATTAATTTATATTATACTAAATCGGTTGCCATACAGTAAGAGGGAGTCATTTTCCCTTCAACCAGAACGATCTAGTGACGTTAGATTGAATAGTTGCCGTTGATTAATGCGTCTTTTTTTCAAATCAAAAGATATAAGCTTGTCTAGTATATTTTTCTCTTCTGTCCCAGAGTAAACATGAATAAAAGATGGTGGGTGTTCCTGCATGCACAGAAGCAGCAGCCGCAGAAGAGAAATCCTTTACTGGCCAAAGCTCCTGTGATTGCATCTGAGGGTGGGAAAACCCCGGGCTCTTTCCCCTGCAGCTTCATGGCCGTTGATTATTGGTATTTTCCGAGTTTTCCAAACTAATAAGTGGCACTATCAAGCATTTGGAGGCGCCGTGAGACTACAGACGGGCTGCTAGACTTAATTGATATTGAGCGAGGCGCTGGTAGGCGCGGACGGGGCCGCTGCTGGGTAATTTGCAGTTTAATCAGCGTTTGTAATGAGAGCCGCTGATTAGCGCGGGGTGGAAATAAAAGAGAGTTACAAGGAACGTCTGTCAGAGTCCGGTGATAATTCACGACTAATTGTAATGATT
>VOQJ01008307.1:28015-38538 GCA_015052665.1 Apistogramma diplotaenia
ATCGTGCAGATGGTCACGACTGGACGACAGAGAACGTGCACACATCATTTCCAGGTTTTTGGAGTGTGAGTGGACACAGAGATGCCTTGAAGCAGCAGAGCTTGCCAGTCAAACAGATGCTCGTGTCATTGATACTGTGGAGCAGTATGCAAGTCAGTGGGAGCAGTTGAGAAGAGACGCCTGAGGCGAGAAGGGCAGCTACCCAGACCGCTGACATGGCCACAGACACACAAACAACGTAAGTCATACGGTGTTCACCTGATAGTCCGCAGGCTTCAGCCGAGAGGAAGCTGCTCCAGGAGAGCAAGAGGAAGACCGATGTCTCCAGCAGGGGATTTTCGTGGAGCCGAGTAAATTTGGTGAGGTGGAATGAGAGTTAAAGATACACAAGATAATCATGCAGTATTTAACAGTTTGCATCAGACCAGGGTTCATATTGCAAATGCAGGACAAATTTCTCACTCTTGCACAAGCACATTCCAGTGCTACGGTGTACAGACAGAGAAACTGCAAACAGTGCTCAATAAGCCGGGCGATCGGCCATGCAGAGTAACTGCCGGCTCTTCTGTGACTTCCACTGTCCCACATCCCCTCTGGCAAAGCTTCCTTGCAAATCATGTAGTAGCCTTTTACACGGTTTTCTGGTCAAAACAGTGCAGGCTTGGACTTTTTATATCGAAGCCACACAGAAAGGAAGGATGTGTGAGTTTAGCTAGTGCAAATATTACACCGTTAGCCCTGAAGGGTATTTAAGAGGCTGCTCTTAAAATACCCTGCAGGCATGCAATAATAGAAATACACCTTCTTAAGCTTGATTGTTTTTGTAATTAATAAAGACAGGTGTGGTTACTAATTAAAAGACATCAAGCTGAATTCCTTTAACAAACAGCAGGCAACAAGAGCAGGATTCTGCTATGGTTAGCATCAGCAGAATCTAATAAATGCTCACTTTGTGGTTTGCCTGCACCCAGAGATTAGTCACTGTAAATAAGAGCTGAGCCCTGGCCCAAACCCCTCATGACACATTCCCATTTTTCATCCTAAAGTCTAATTACTCGAAGATCAGAGAGAAATGCTGGACAACAGCGCGAGTCGAAACTTCATCATAGCCTATTGGATTGATTGACGACCTCTCTGCAGCCATTAATGTCGCAGGAGCACTTTAGACTTTAGCTGCATCGCTTTTGTTGGTAAAAGTGGTACAGTAGGGGTTTGTTAGAGAAGCAGTTACAGTGTTGAGGAACAGGATATACTGCGGCAGGTGATAATTGAGTCTGGGGTGTAGAGGCAGAGATGGGATGGGGATGAAAGGATATGAGGGCTGTTATTACTGTGAAAATGAGACCTAAGAGGAAGGAGCCAATAAGCACTCCAAGAAAAAAAACAAAGGAGTGGAGAAAGGCAGCGGGGTCAAAGATGTGTCCTGCGTCCATCCGGGTATACGTGGTGATGGCGCTAGAAGAAACATGAAGCAAATGCAAAAAGAGATGTTATGGAACAAGAATAAAACAGGGGCATAATGACAACAGAGGTAAATTTCGAGTGTTACAAATACTGAAAATACAAAAAAGGAAAAAACATTGTTTATGGCTCTGGAATAAGTGCAGCAATGAGAAATATGACCCACTAGGTTCCTGGTGGAAACCAATGAGCATAAATTCACATGCTTATTATGCTGAGCTAAGCTTTTAAGTACAATTTACTGGAGTCATTCCTTAGATTACATGGCTTTACTTAGAAGTTAAATCTTTTCCTGAAAGAAAAAAAAGTCAGAGACATCCGCTTGTAGTTAGTAAGAAACAAATTCGCAAAGATGGCAGCATTATTCAAGCTGCTATAAATATTTACTTTGATGGGGGGGGACCTCCACATGGAAACCATTGAGTGCAAAAGAGGCCTCACAGGGAGGACAGAGGGAGGAAGAAATTGTGTGTATGCCTGTGTGGTGGTCGTAGTGGAGGGGGGGGGGGGTGTGCCTGTGGTAGAGCAAGCACAAACAAGCAACCGAGGAAGTAGCTGATGGAGCAGGCTGCTATTGTGGAATGATACAATTACTTTAGCCACCAAAGACCCTCCCATGTACTCCCACTTGGACTTAAATGAACATCGAATTACGGAGTCAGCGAAAACATTGTTAAAGTTGAACTTTTGTTTTTGTTTCCTAAATTGAATGGGAAGCTGAGTTACTGCCCACAATAAAGAACCAAACACACGGCGCGCAGCATCTTATAGCCACTCGTAAAAAGTTTTCTTATACGCCACTTAACAATTTTCAGGTTAGAAAGAACAAGCCAACATCGCAACATGCCTTAACCTCCGTAGCAGGAGGGGAAGAATCAGACAAGCTGTCAGTAATGAGCCTAGCAAGCTGAAAAAAAAGGAAATCTATTACCTCCCCTCCCTGCAAATACAGTCTCCTGTTGCGCTAGCACATTAAATTTGCCCACTAGTCAGTGATCAGTATGACCTTCTGGAGACTCTAACTTCAAATGTGTGTGGGGCTGTTATCCCAGTCGGGATCCCAAGATGTTAAAGCGGGACCTGACTGAGTGATGGCTGGGTCAGGGCTGCTGGAGCAGGACGTTTTGTGACTGGGAGATGGCACATCAGCGTAAGGTTGAGCTGCTCTGGGAGCTTGTTAAAATTCCAGTGCCAGGACCCCGCCTGGCTCACTAATAAGGGTTGGCTTTGTGTGTGGGGCCAGGGCAACCGGCAGGCGAGCAACCCAGTCGAGTGACAGGAGATGGCATGTAGGCTGGTCACGCTACTCCAGGAACAAACAGAGCACTATCTGACTGTTTGTCTAGGAACACTTGCAGGCTTCCCTCCTCCACACTTCAGTGTACACAGTGATAACAACGTGAACGCGACAATTTGTACTGCCTTTCTTGCTATAAATACGTGTGCCTGGGAAAAAGCGAGGTGTCGGGACGGGCAGATTCTGCACAAGTGATACATCAGTCAATAAGCACCAGTGGACACGTATCTTATCCTGTCAACTCTCCTGTTTCATTTGTATGTCTGACTGCCTGTCTGTGACTGGAGAGATGTGAGTTTTCACCCCTCTCTGCCTCGGCTTGCCATCTGCTTTCACATCTACACGACTAGCTTTGTTCACTCGCATTGTGTAAATAGAGCAGACAATGACTGCAATGTGCGAGGACAGAAACATGCATAGTTTTTGTGCGATGCTGGAGAAAGGGGGAAAGAGGGAAAAGAATTAAGTAATTGAAAGGCATGGAGAATGCATGACTGCATCGTGACTGCTCTGAGTTTCCAAGCATTTTATGCTGCATTCTGTCAAATTCAACAGTAGCTATGTTTGTAACACAGCTACTGTCTCTTTACTCTGGCAGTGAGTCTCTCCACTGTGTACCTAAATGAGATGCTGACAGTGCTTGGAGCAACTCTCCTATGCAGTTCACTGCATAGTATTCAAGGGATTCTTGCCATTTTTTTTGCCAATCACACCCTTTCCTTAAAGCTAACAACACCCACACTTCCATTCTCCACACATCCGCCCCCAGAATGCCAGTTGGAAAAGTCTGATCACCCACACAATTAAACCTTGAAATATATCGCATTCTGAGGAATTGAACAAATCCTGAAGCAAAATACTCACTGTGTCAGGACAATCGCAACGGCATCATTCAGGACGCTCTCGCCAAACAGCAGCGCGTGCAGATCCAAGTCGACGCGCAGATCTGACAACAGGCCAAGGACTGAGACTTAAAAATAATCAAACAGAAGAAGCGCTGTTATTGAGGGCAAAGAAAGCAGAGCAACTTGAAAATGAGCAGGAAAAACTCTTCAGTTAATTATACAGCAGAAGAGTCCTAGAGCTTCTCCTCTGGTATTACAAAGAGGGAAAAGTACAAGAATTAATACCATAACGTAATGTCAGTACGCTGACAGCAGTGGAATGAGAATTTTGACAATTGGTGAAGTCAGACTGAATGCACTGCTGATCATGGTCTTTTTTTCCCCTTCTGCACACAGGGGTATGAAAGTAAAAAAAAGGCAAACATTAAGATAACTGGAATTTTACATTTCTTTGAGTTTATTCGAGCCCAAGCACCGAGTGATGCTGGATGTTAATCAAATCTTTTGATGAAACATTATCCAATATGGGTCTGGACATAGGTGTGGCAAAATGTCTCAAGGGAGCCCCTTTGTGAAATTTATATTAAAATGTATATTCACGCATGTCAAAGGTGCAAATATGCATCCAAAATGATGCTTAAAATCCAGAACTGTGACTGTGTACTTCTTCTTTTTCTTTTTTTTTAGAACTGCAGGTGTTGCCATTTCATATCACGTTCATATTCAGTGACCATGAATATACATTTTAGCTTGAGGCACTGCTGCAGTTTTCACCACAGAGAGGAAGCTGGTGGGAAAAGCTAAGATGCTGCAGCTGATTAAAACTTCCAGCAGAAGCCAATTACAATCTGATGTGGGATAACTACAGGCAAACTCATCCATCCATCCGTGGCTTTATGCTTTAAAAAAAAAGATGAACTCACTGCTAAAAAGATTCCTCCCCACATATTACAAATCCTTGCATAATAACTTGTGTGTGGAAATTTAAACTGACCCTGCTTGTAACTTTGAGCTTGTCTGCCTGTTACAGCTAGTTGCTCAAGATGAAGGGCTTTTGAGTACCTCAGTAGGAATCCTGCTCCAGACTTGAACCAGACAACTCCAGATCTTTTTTTATAATTCCTTTTGAACCCTTCAAATGTGGACTTACTATTGCACTTCAGATCACTGGGCTTAATTCCCCCAATGTGCAAGCTGTGCTTCCTTCGTGTTGGATTCATGATACTTGTCCAATTTTGTTTTTATTATCTTATTACTGTGCTTACAATAGTGAATAAGAAGCATTTCTCCATAAATAAAATATATTTGTCCAGAGAAAAATGGTGAGGTTCTTCTAAGAAAGAAGCCTGGCTCCTAGAGCAGCGAGCAATAGAAGCAACAGTGCCTGAGGTTAAAAGTGTTTCCACTGCGGTAACAGTGGTTAAATTAAAGCTGCAAGGGCCCTCGCACCTCTGTGCACACTGAATCATGTAACGATCATGTTGATCAGATTCAATTTCTTGGAGTTTGCTTAGTTACGAGGCCAGAAAATGTTTGGGGCAAACTGTGTGTATTTGTGATGCAGCAATTTCATGCTTCGTGGCAAAAAATGCAGCCAAAATTAAATTCAAAATGGCAAACTAACTGTTGGGTAGTTTCATTCATGTAGATTACATCAAAGTGTACAACATGATATTTACTGTTCCCCCTCACTGGCACTCTATCACTGACTATTGCATATACAGTACATGGATGTGTTTGGGTCGGGACTCTGGTCACAGAAACACAGAAATCTACCAGTCCACCAGGGTCGTGCTATTTGACAAAAACACACACCTTTCAAAATAAAGTAACACGGGTTCCTTAAGAGAACAAGTATTCTCTCAAATAGTGCGTTGCAGGGAAATTCAGCAACATCTACAGGTGCAGTTGTTTTTTGTTATTTTTTTGGTATTCTGTGCTCTCGGGACTCCACTCTTACACTGGAGCCACTCTCCCAGCTTGTCACAGGATTTACATGTGCAAGGTAAAGTCCAAAGTGGTTCCAGTAGTAACAGGAGCCCCATTTCAATCGATTCTTCAACCCTTCTCATTCTTCCTGATGTTTCTATCACTTGGGATTCCCACATCTATTACCGCTGTCCTCATCAACTACTACTGTCTGCTTGTTTGGTCAGCAGCTGCTTGTGAGTGTGGAACTTAAAATCCCACAAGATCTCCTGTTGTAAACCACGTCTGGCGGTGGTTTCACTGAACCACAGTGAGTGCAGATGCTGCTGAACACAATTCCAGCCATTTTTTAAATTCCCCTCTGATCTGCTGATCTCTGCTGATCTTACACATTGCTATTTTCTGCTGGACTGTCTCACAACATGCACATTGGGTCCTGTCTGCTTTAACAGTCCCTCATGGGTCTTTTGATGGCACCATGATCAGAGCCACAATGCTGTCCTTTGGGGCCAGCCTTTTTCTAGTGACTGTCAGGATTTATTGATGCCAGCCAGTTCGTCTGAATGATACAGCCAATGACTTCCTCCTCGTCACCCTCGCCTTCTTCTGCCTGAGGCGCTCATAGCAGTTCACCCCAGGGGGCCCATTTTCCACATATACCCATGAATTTTCCTTCTTTTATACTAAATTGTAGGTCTGAAACACGTTAATTCTCGCCCCTCTCTTCATTGCTCATAGAGCCTCAGAGTTCTTGACTTCAGGTGGAATAAGGCTGAGGACTTTTCATGCCTTGACATCAGTAGCTTCAATCTCCCCTTCCAGCCAGTGTACCACAGGCTTTTACATAGCAGGCAATTTGATGTAACAGCGGGATAAACAGGTGTTGCTGATAAACTCACAATTGCTCCATTCTATTTAATGTGCCTTTGCCATTCCAGTGAGCCAGCATGCGCAACACCAGGGCTATGGTGCTAGCCATGAGGTCCCGGAAGAGTTATAAAAGTATGAAACATTAAATAAATTACATGCTATGACCTTCACAATCATCATCTCAACCGACTGAACACCACTGGGAGACTTTTGATTGCCCTGCTAAGACGCGACTCCACAACTCTCATTAAAACAGCAGATCAGGCAAAATCTGTGGGAAGATCTGGGTTTAGTTGTGGTTGGTCTCCCTTCATCCTCACCCCAGCGCTAATTTGCTCGTGGAATCATAATCTGGTACTTAGAGCTGTCCTGTATGTCTGCCATCCCGCCTTCTGGTCACTCCACCCTTTCAGTCCTGATTACGTCTCTCCTTTGCCACAATGCAGCAACACTCATACAATCAGCGAGCGGATCCTGTTGAGGCAGATCAGTGAGTCGATGCTTCTTTCACTCCTGGGGTACAGCTTGAAATCGTGTATACCCCGGAGGTGGCTGTGTTTGATCAGCAAGAGAAAGGCTCACAACACAGACAGAATTTTTAAGAGCCTTATTAAAGCTGCTTTATGAGATTTATGAAAATCTAACTTGCGTGCATCCCGGGTTTCTCAGCTCATTTGTGATGAAATTCACATCTGTGGTGAAAAATACAAAGAATTAACTATTCATCTGTTATCGTAGCTAAACACAGTATCGGCTCACTCGAACTCCACGGTGAGTTCACCGAGAGTAAATATCATGCAGAAGATGCTGAGCATATGAAGGAGCACATGGGCACGCTCAGCTCAGCGGGTGCCTAAGTGTCGACGCTGAGTGACAGGCAGAGTACTGACACTGAAGAGAGAGTGGCATGCCTATCAGCTGCAGACTTCCAGGTACCTTTTACAGTAGATTCGACTGTAATGTTTTACATGAATTTACAGACAGATATAGATGGATAAATACAGTGGATACAATAACAGACACAAATCCTTAATGTAACTGCCCGAGAAGATGTCGGGTTGGGTTACAAAGTAGGAAGATGAAATTATCATAACAAAAACAATGTCAGATATGAGGAAAGAAAACACAAACACACACACAAATACTTGCAAGGATATGTGCTACTTTGAAGGCCAGAAATTATCATATTCAAAACAATAACAGCTCCTTGGTGGATTATTATTCAACTTGTTGATTCCAAGATGCAAAATATTCTAAATTAGTTTTATGGAAAAATTTACGATGTGAACAAAGAGACTAATCTGATAGTCATGTCATTCTGTGAACACCTAGACCAGTGACGGCAGGACGCCGAGGACACGAGCAGACTGACAATACAAGCAGTGGCCGGAGAACGGCCTCAGGACTTGTTTTGACAGATCTGGCTCTTTGGTCATTTGACAGGTTCAGTGCTCCTTCTGGCTGGGGGGGAAATCCTTTATCTGGAGAGTGTGGGGTAGGCCCTAGAGGAAGGATTGCTCCATCTCTCTGCTCCCATAATGTCTGGCTATGACAGTGTGTCGTGCACCCCTCACACTGCAAAGACTAAAGAAAAAAAAACAAAAAAAACAGGCGCCAACCCTCGTTGCGCGCGCACGCACACACACACACACACACACAGTGCTGGTTGGCTGTGTTGTCATGGCAACCCCATCCTACAGCTGTCAAGTGTTCATCAGTTTCCACAGCAACACCATAAGGTAAAGAGAGTAGACAATTATTTTAGACACAATACAGTTGAAAGGGTCAAAGGGAGCTTTATTAGGTCAAATTACCCATCGCAGAGGTTTAGCAGAGGCAAAGACCATCTTAGTCAGAAAGCATGGGATTTGCGTGCTGATTTGACCAAATTAGGCAGATATAATACTGAAGGTGATCAAGGATTAGAGAGGAGATAACTGCCAACAGGGAATTACTATAATCTTCCCCAGCTCTGTGTAAAAGAAAAAAAAAAGTAGTCAGATATTCAGATGTTGATAAAACTGAAGCTTTTATCACAGTTTCAGTTCCAATTACAGTAAACAAGTGATGGTTCTCAGTGCATTTCCCAAGCATTTCAATGCTTTCTATTTAAATTAAAGTAGTATCAAGACAACATGTAAATTATTGGAACTGAACACATTTAATATATGTTTGTTTTTTGGACACACAAGTTACCTTATATAAATGAAATGGTGGAGTGCCAATTTATCAGCTCATGCTAGCAACCTGTGTTCAGCGACTATACAGGTGCAACACAGTGATACAGGTGCAATATCAGCTAATTAGTGCTAAGTGACATATTAATGAAACACTGGACATGAAAAACCGAGCAATTTTAAGATGTTTAAAGAAAATATTATCAAAACTCTTATAGAAAATGGTGGATCGGCCCGGTGCTCTGCGTCAAAATGACGGAGGTCATAAATCATAAACCACGCCCAAAGTGCATAGTAGGAAGGCGGGGTCATAAATCCTATGTCCAGAAAGAATAGGGGAAAAAACACATTCATAAACCTATGAGTTAATAAGAGAACAGCTGATGCAAGACAGTGGAAATGATTGATGTACTAAAATCTATGACTGGTAAAACATTCATGACACCAAACAATAATAAGAGTCAAGTCACAAAATTCAGTCTTTCATTACTTTTCTAAGCCTGTACATACATATTGTATATGTGCTCAGTAAACAGCTACTGTACTCTTATATTCTGTGTCTGATGATGCTGCTGGTAACTTGAGTCATGTATATTTTTAATTTATTTTTCCAACTTTCATTTCAAATACAGGTAGTTACTCCTGACATTTGGCCTCCCCTCAACTCATACCAAGAGAAAGATGTATATGTGGTGTCTACATCTGTGGAGCTACTTTTAAAAAAAGTACATTTTCAAAGTAGAAAGCCAAAACGGTAGCACAGAAAGAGACGTCCATCCTTTGAAAAGTTAAGTGAGGGTTTCACCGACCTTTTGTTACCATCCCTGCAGCTAGAGGATGCGGCACAGCAGGTGTTCCACTTTGTGACCTGAACCATGTGTTTTATTCTGAGCCTGGGAAGAACAGGTTTCATGGCTACGGTGCTGTGGGGCCTTCTATAGAACTAAAAAGTTTTTTAAAAAATCAATCGATGCCAAATGAAAGGAGCAAATAGGAACAGGAAGACTGTAGGCCTGTCTCTATTGCCAACAAAAGGATGACTAAAACCCAGAAGAAGCCCATTTTATGAAACATTACAGGTGAAATGTTAACATAGAGTTTACTTATGTATGTGAACAGTCAACAAATGCTGGAGTCTGTATTTCCCACGGGTGAATTTTCACAGATAAGAAGTGAATGTGTACATTCTTAATAAGGCCGAGGATAAAACCCAAATATGATTGCTCTCTGTGAGGTAACTATGCTAATTACATTTTTGGCATACTGCGGCAACTGAGCTAAGTCAAAAGCTAATAGCATGGTGACACAGAGGTTAGCACTGTTGCCTCACAGCAAGAAGATCCTGGGTTTGAATCCACCACCTAGCTGGGGCCTTTGATGTTAGCATGTTTTCCCCATGTCTATATGGGTTCTCACCAGCTACTCTGGCTGCCTCCCACAGTCCAAAGACAGGTTAGGTTAACTCAGGGATGTCAAACTCGCTGGCCGCTTCCGGCCACACCCCCTACTTCCGGCCGAGAATTGGTGTTAAAAATATGGTACAAACAGGCCCTTTAAGTTACTTAACTGGAGGAGAAAGTGGAATGTCAAAAAAGTAACTTAAAGCCCCTATTTGTACCATATTTTTGACGCCAATTCTCAGCCGGATGTAGGGGGCGTGGCCGGAAGCGGCCCGCGAGTTTGACATTGCCTGGGTTAACTAGTGATTCCATACTGCCCCTTGGTGTGAATGTGAGTGCGAATGGTTGTCTGTCTCTGTGTTAGTCTTGTGACAGACTGGTGACCTGCCTAGGGTGCATCCTACCTCTCTGCCTATGGTAGCTGGGATAGGCTCCAGCTCTCCCACGACCCTGAATTGGATAAGTGGAAGAAAATGGATGGATGGATGGATGGATGGATGGATGGATGGATGGATGGATGGATGGATGGTTGGATGGATGGATG
>VOQJ01008316.1:4826-19205 GCA_015052665.1 Apistogramma diplotaenia
AATATAGATGTTGGGGAAAATAAATGTTGAAAAAGCAGGTCTAATCATTAGTGACACAGATTTGCATAATGCAACATCTGGTTTAATTTCTATTTCTTTGTTTAACGCTTTCACTGCATCGTTGCGCGTGGACAGGAGGATGAGGGAAGACACAGAGAAGGAATGGCCTGCATATGTGAGGCTTGTCTGCAGATTTAAGGTGGAGTCATACTTGTTCTTAAAGAGAAGAACTCAGGAGCAGTACCTGAGATCTTTCAGGCCTCATCACGCAACTGCTAAACACACTGCACAGCATTTAAGACATCTGTCTGTGATAGCTTCCACTGAATTCACGGTCACGCAAACATCCATTTAAGTGATTGACTGCAGGTTAACCCGAGCTGGTTATTTTTGAGACACCATCACACTGGCTAAAAGTGTACAGTCATGTAAGCTCACGTAGAAAAAAAGACATATGCTTGCATGAAAGCGCTGTGGTTTAATCGTGCCCAGGTTCTGAGATAACTGACTCTGATAAAGGACAGTTTGCATGATCTACAGACCTTGCTG
Source organism: Apistogramma diplotaenia (assembly GCA_015052665.1). NCBI lineage: Eukaryota > Metazoa > Chordata > Actinopteri > Cichliformes > Cichlidae > Apistogramma > Apistogramma diplotaenia. The sequence continues at coordinate 5,376 of VOQJ01008316.1, forward strand.
TGAGCAGTTGTCACTGGAAATACTGGACTTCCTACTGATGGACAGACCCTATGGAAACTGCTGACAGTGACATCTGAGAATTATCCTGAGTAAGTGGGACACGGCAGCTGATTCTTCTAAAATGCATTTTATATTAATATGCATTATTTTGGGGGTGTGGGCCTGAAATTTAACAAGAAAAAAACATGGATTTTATGAAATGTTTTTTTTTTTTTTGTAATTCTGACAACCTGACACTTTATGCCAGATGTTCCTGTGATCAATTTATGGTGTTCCATCGCGAGAAAAGCCAGACAGATGTGTGAGTAAGAGCAAGATAACTGTATCTGTAGAATGAAGATACTGTAGATGCCCTCTCTGGGGGCTCAGGGTCCACAGTCATCGGACTCACACGAGTGTCCAAGGAGATGACCATCAAAACGGCCAAAGGCATTTTACAGCAAATGGCATTGCTTGTAAAACTGGAAACGCGCCGCACAGATGAAAGTCCGACTGAAACAGCAGTTTAGTTCCGGTGACTGATTTTCAAGATGGTAGAACATCTGTAGTGGTCTGCATCAAATCAGGCCGTCTACTCTTGACAGTGGGCACACATTATTGTGTAGATGAAGATTAGGAGTAAATGCTTTTACCTACATGAAGCTCAGATTCAAAGCACACCGGGCCCTTTTAAACGAGACAGCTGTCACTCTGTTAACAGGCAGTCCGGTCGCACACTTCACTGTAAATCACACAACTACACTGTATTATATCAAATAATTATCAGCTTGAGTTTCACCTCTGTGTGTCTTCATTCTCACCAACATGTTTGTGCTCTCTATTTTTTTTTTTTACAGCCTCTCTGTTGTTTTAGGGAAGTTGGTTAAACAGCATTTCCATATTTGTATCATTGGTTCATTTTTGGTCTTTAGTAGAACGCTAAAAGGTGAAGCCATACATATACGTCCATCCTGCTAATCCGGTTTAGGTTCACTGAGAGGCTGGAGCTATCACTGGGAGAGAGGTGACATCCACCAAGGACAGGTTAGAAGTCCATCACAGGGCTAACTCGGAGACAGATAATCATTCATGCTCCCACTCACACCTACAGTAATCACCAAGTCTTTGGAGGAAGATGGAGTCCATGAAGAGAGTACACACAGGCAGAAAGCAGCGTGAATACACACAGCGAGAACATACAAACTCCACCCAGCCAGCTGGAAGATTCAAATCTGAGACCTTCTTCATGTGGGGACAGTGAGTACTACCATGCAAAGATAGGGTAGGCTCAAGCCTATGAAGGATCTCAGTCATCCGGTCAGTTCAGGTTATGGCAGTCTGAAGTGCTTGAGAAGAAGGCAGTAGGCCGTCTTTTTGTCAAAGGTCTTGAAGAAATCTGACTTGTCCGAAAGGCTTCTTTAGAGGTGATAAGAGTCCCAGGTATTTGACCTTAACTGACGTTGTCACCTTGGAGGTGATTCAGAGAGTCGCTGACCCACCCAGTCACCCTGTGGGTTTTTAGGGCGGCAGGAGACAAGGTGTGAATTCTCTGTGAGACAGGGCCCCACCTTGCCATTGTGTGAGTCGTTAAGGTCACAAGGTGTGAATGAGGGTTGAAGTGCCTGGGAAGGGATTTCAAGACTGCATTATAAATGGCTGATAGTTGGTGTCGTAGGCCACCACCTCTATCAACGATGGTCCTTCCAGGTGGACATTTGTATCCTGAAAGGAGTGTCCCTTCTCCTTTGAGGCCTCAGCTCGTCACAGAGAGTGCTGTTACTTTAAACGTTTTATCTCTGTGATCATTTTACTTGTTACTATAACTAAAATCACAGCACAAGTCTGAATGTTAACATCTGTGTATGTTTTTTTTTTTTTAATTTTAGAAAACTTTGCTGGTGCAGTCCCAGAGAATAATCTACCAATAGCCGCGATTGATTACAAGCCCAAAAAAACTGAGCAATAAGCCAACGAACACGAAGCTGCGCAAGCAAAGATGGATGGAAACAAGTGAAGGTTGAGAATATTTTTAAGTAGTCTTTAAGAAGGAAAAAAAGAGCAGGCATTCAGTATGTTTGTTTGACTCTAGAGATCCACAATGTGTTTTTGCTAAGAAACACGGAAAGTGAACACACCTTTAAGATAATTATAGCTGATATATAAATGGAAATATATAGATATATATAAGATATATAAGATTTAATGTTTAAACTGTACATGGTCCCACCCTGAAAAATAAGTGAGTGTCTCCCACCTGAACCCGTCAGAATCAGCTTTTTTTTGTACAGTATTTAATGAAGCCATGCAAAAACGTACCTGCTTCCATGCTATGACTTTTTTCTGAGATCCAGGCCCTCAGAGTATATAGGAACTGGCTTAACTCACATTATTTTTCCAGCATTTCTGAGGCGTCAGAACTGCTTAAATATAGGTGCAATTCCACATGAGATTTTCAGGGCTGAGAAGCACCTTTGAACTCTGTTAAAAACTTCAACCAAATCACTTTAACAGCAGCGTTCTCCTATGAGCATTGATGACATCAGATATACATCATAGTTTAAATGACAAAACTGCCCCTAATTAAATGTCTGTCACCCAGAGTAACAGAAACCAGTAATGGCTGCCCTGGATGTTTTATTTACACACCTATACATTCATTTTCTTCGCCTTATCCTTTTCAGGGTCGAAGGGGGGCTGCCACAGGGCGAGAGGCAGGGTACACCCTGGACAGGTAGCCAGCCTGTTGCGGGGCTAGATGTTTTATTTATTTTCATATAATTCAGTGGAGAAAACTTTGAAAAGTAAATCATATCGCCATCTGGGATAAGTGGCTTAAACAAGTTACATCATATAATAAAAAGTCTCCTTGTTTATCTACATTTTCATACCAGGTTCATCTTCTGCTTCTACTTCCTTTCCTGTCACGTCACGTTATTTTCTAATACAGGAATTTTTTAACAGTCGTGAATTTGGAGCCCTTAGTGTACTTCGAGGGCCTCTAACTCAGAAAGCGTTCATATTATGAAGGTAAGATTTTGGCTGGCTTCAGTAGATTAAATCATTCCTAAACACTGGACAGCGAAGGAATGTTTACGTGGCCTGAATACTGAACTGACAGCTGTTTAAATGCATCCATTTTACTCGCTGAGGAAATTCGTCATTGCTGTTGATCTTTAAATCCAGTTAGATTTAACACACTGTTCCGAGTCCTCCATCAGCTGATGTAGAGGTCATCCAAATCACTGAAGCTGTGGTGAACGCCCATGGATACTTAATGGATTCTCACCACTTTCTGCAGCGCAGACGAACATTTTCTCTAGCATCTGTTTCAGCTCTGCTGCCACAATACCTGCATTCATTGTTAGATTTAGGCTCCTTATCGTATTATATTAACATCTGGATTTATTGAGACTTTAACTTTTTGCTTTTTCTATTTAAATGAGCTCCTTTAGTGCAATTTTAAAACTTTCGGAGCCATTTAGTTCTGTGACATTGCAATTGTCACTGAGCCGAGCTGTTTTTCATGTTTTTGGCTGCTTTAACACAGTAATTTGGGATAAATAAAGAATCTCTAAAGTCACTGCACAAAAGAAATAAAAAAAAGTCTGCTGATTCTGAGAGGGCCAGGTGTGCACTTTTGTGGGCAATGAATATTTATAAGACCAAAATAATTTCTAAATTACTATTTAAAAACTATTAAATCTGCCGTGGCCTACATCCTGTTAACTCAGCTAACAAGGGGACCTAAACAGATTTTTTAAATAAAATAAAATTCACGAACAGCTAATTCTGCTTGTCAAATCTGTGTGATATTTTAAAGCTTCTGCCAGACAAAATAGGCAATTTGAAGATAATACAACGGGCTTCAGGAAACTGAGCTAAGAAATTTAAGCAAATAAAGCTCATGCAGCTTTATCACAAAATTATTTTAAATGTCCCCTTAGCAATTAAATTTTCAACTTGCATGTTTACTTTATGATACTGTATGGCCTGTCTAGTATCATACACGCATGGCGTTCAGTCAAATACGGTCTGTGGAACAGATCTACTCCATCTTGCATTTTGATCCTGCCCACATATGAATCTATATGATTAATTCTGGCCCGCTGTGTTGGATCAGTGAGAATACAAGCTCTGGCTGGCTCTCAAGGTGTGCTATTGTACCCCACATGATAAACAGACGCAGCTGTCATCCCCACATTTTCCAGCCAGCCTGACTCCCCTTCCCTCACTGGCACCTAAGGAAGCTGGAGTCAAAACGGCTAAAAATGGAAGAATGAGATGCTGAAGGGAGGTGATTTCAAGAGGCCAGCGAAAGGACACCCTCTGGAATAAACAACTTACAATGTGTTTGGTGAAAGATCAAGTCATTGCAAAGAACAGAAATATGATTACACATTACAGACCCCACGGGAGAAAAAAAAAAAGAGAGGAGGTGCCGGGGATCTGGATAGTAACCTGATTGAGGAGCTTCACTAATCAGCAATAAACACAATTTATCACAATTTAGCAAGAAGAGACTAGCAGATATAACCAAGAGGTAGCTCAGGGATGAATAATGCACAACACACAGCATAGTGATATAAACAGATAATCGACTACACTGACTCTCAATCTGATCCTTTATTCTAAGCAGGACTGCATTAAGAAAGGTGAAATGCTTCTGCTGTATTAAATGTTTAAGCACCCTGCTTGTAGCTGCTTTCTACAGCGTTCTTCTGTTTGTCTATATGTCGCACACAGCCAGTGATGTGTAATGTTTAAATCTGTTAGGGCAGCTGTGCATCAAGTCTACAAATTTAACATGTCAGATCACTTGAAGTTAAATTTAGGTAAGAATTATAGGAATATGTGTATTTTTTAAACATATGGTCAAGGTAAAAAAAAATAACTTTAAAGGTATCTCACTGTCAGACAGCCTTTGATCTAACATCCTGCTAGCTCTAAGTTTTTCCAGTACACTGAAGTGGAGTTGTTGTCCTGTTCTATGGGAAAAGAGGTTCCCTGCTAGCTGGATAAGCCAAGTGAGCTTCCTAAGCTAGAAACGCTAATCCTGACTTGGTATGTTAGTTCATGCGGCCGGAAGGCTGGACACACGGACAAATGGAGGTGACTCGCCCTGCTCGGTTATTACCAGCTCAGAAGTAGCAGCTCGGTGCTAGCTACCATAACGTGTAATCGGCCAAACAAGCAGAACACGGGCTCGACTCGCACTGGAACTAAAAACACCAGCAGCTAGGTTAGGACGTAGTTAGGTTAGTATCCGAGCGAGGAGACTTACTGGGAGAGACTGACACTCATCGTCACTTTGTCTAAAAAAGCAGCGAAGTCAGGGCGCTACAGGAAAGAGGAGCAAATACCAGCGGACTCCCGGAGCTGTCATTCCTTCATTATATCGGGAAAACAACCAATTGTGGGGCAACGTTGGGTATATTTCGTTTCTTTATTAGGCTATGGTTGGGGAAAGGTGATCAGCTGGTTCCATAGTGTAGCGGTTATCACGTCTGCTTTACACGCAGAAGGTCCTGGGTTCGAGCCCCAGTGGAACCAGGCTTAATTTTCTGCTTCGAAATTTAACTGAACGTTGATGAATCATTAAAATGAAGCTAATGAACACCTCAGCCAAGACGGGTTTGACTTCACAAACATATAAAAGAGATACTGATGTTTGGTCAAAGCATATGGGAAGCAAAGGTAACAGTGCAACCTGTCTAAAACTAGAAACTGTGACAGTGCTGTTGTATCCAATTTATCATTGTAAGTTGTTCCTAAACAACAAAAGCTCTTTTTTCTTTTAGCTGTATTTACAGATTCAAACACTACCCTTGAGCACCGACACACAAAAGAGGTTTTGGCCTTCTACCAAAGAAAATCACCAGAAGTTTCATAAAAAATATATTTGTAACCATCTTTATAATGTGGGATTTAATTTAGATAAGATTAAATACATTTTTGTTTATCAGATATTCAAAAACATCCCAAAATGCAAAGACTTCCATTAGTTAAGGTAACACAGACTGCCTTAACAAACAATTATGCGTGGACACCTTGAGAAAGGATCATTTTGAGCCAGGAAAAAAAACAAACATGTTATAATAGCATGCACCACTTATTCCTTCAATAAGGAACAAAAATTGACCGACTGTAGGTGCATTAGATACAGTAAATGTGTAAAAGTCTTGAGTCGCCCCTCATTTCTTTTATTTTGCTAGAAAAATAGGAAATATGTGCAGTGATTTATTGAAAATATGCAAATATCCATGGAAATACAGTATATAAGGAAAAAGCAGCTTATCCTGAACTCTCCTAGGCAGCTTTCTAATAATTTCTTTCAGTAGTGTTCAGAAACAGTTCTCCAGATTTCCTGAAGGACATTCAGAACTCTTCTTTGGATGTTGGCTGCCCTTTTATTCTTATCTCTGTTGAGATGATCCCACACTGCTTCAGGAACATTGGGATCTGGGCTCTGGCGAGGCCAATCCATGACTGATTGTATACCATTGAGTGTTTTTCTTTCCAGTATCCTTTTTGCTGCATTGGCAGTGTGTTCGTGGGATCAACATAATGCTGAAAAATGAAACTGTTGCTAATCAGATGCTTTCCAGATGATACTGCATGGTGGATCAAAACCTGTTAATAATTACATCAGTTTTGACAAAATCCCCCAACACCACTGGCTTAAATGCAGCCCCAAACCATGACAGAGCCTCCACCGTGTTTTACAGATGGCTGTAGACACTCGGTGTTGGACCTCTCATCAGACCTTTTCCAGTGACAGAGCTTTTTAGCCCTGCAACTCCATCTTTTATCCTCCAATTGTCTAGTTTTATTAAATTATATAAGGACACACTCTTTGTGAATCGCTTGAGTTAGGTGCCCATTAAATGCTTGCGTGATTCATAGGTCAGTGTTAAGTGGCTTAACAAACAAAAAAACATTCCTCTGAAAATGGTCAGGTACAATGACTGGACTGAAAACTGCTGAAAAAGCAGCCAATGGCCAAAGAAAAACACTAAAAGACTTTGAGAAAACCTGGAGAACGTCTGCTGAAGAGGTCTGGCTTTTTGGAAGCAAAATATAAAGAAATGAGGGGTAGTCGCTTCTGTCGTTTTAAAGACTGGCTGGTTAATCAAATATCTGAAAAAATCTGCAAATGAATCAAAACTAATTGATAAGTACAGCCCAAATAATTAGCCATACCACACTGATTGTACACACGAAGAAGGGTTACAGAGGAATCAAGGAATAGTCACTGCTCTTTTCACTCTCCATGTGGTGTTTCAACATTAACAATTAATGGGATCCTTAAATATCAAGGGGTTTTGATGTTTTATGTCATTAGTGAATTAAAAAAATATAGAGCAGAGTTATAATTCAAGATGATTAAGTTGCACATAGGAATGAACAATGTAGTGGTGTTATGAGTGGAAAGAGGAAGGAGAGAAAAAGCAAGCTAGTGGTGAGTGGAGCAGATAATCCATCCATCTATTTCCTTCCACTTATCCAATTCAGAGTCATGGGGGAGGGGCTGGTGCCTTTCCCAGCTGTCATAGGGCGAGAGGCAGGGTACACTCAGGACAGATCGCCAGTCCATCACATTAAATAAAATGCTAAATAACTAAATGATGCTCGCCCAGCCTTAATTGTGGGGGAGAGAGACATGAATAATTTAACTTCCACTAGCATCTCATTATTTCTTTCGTTTACTTTGATGTTTAACAATCAGTAAACTTAGCCAGCCCAGCTGGCCACGACATCACTGAGTGAAACATCCATGTTTTTTTTTTGTTGTTGTTGCTGCTGTCAGATTATTTATGACATAATGATGATAAACACTGGTTTGAGGGGCCACCTGTGAATTTTCTGCTTTTAGCCCCAATAGACTCTAGAACAACCCCTGGATGCCATCTACAGAAATACTATGATGATTTTGCAACATCCATCCATTCTCCTCCACTTGCCCTGTTCAGGGTCGCAGGAGCCTATCCCAGCTGACATGGGGCAAGAGGCAGGGTACACCATGTACAGGTCGCCAGCCTCTCGCAGGGCCACCACAAAGAGACAGACAACCACTCACATTCACACTTAAGGGCAATTTAGAGTGACCCATTAACGTAACCTCAGTAAGCATGTCTTTGGACTGTGGGAGGAAACCCACACAGACACAGGGAGAACATGCAGACTCCACACAGAGAGAGGGGCCTGGGTCAAGGTGGACTTGAACCCAGGCACTCCGGATGTTATACTCTGTGAGGCAGCAGTGCTAACCTCCACACCACAATGTATTAGGAGGAGACGTACACACCATTACCAGATGGATTTGTAAAGAGGTCTTAGAAAAAACATCTGTTTCTGAACATAAATAAGACCAGAAAGATGGCGATCGACTTCACAAGGAAGAGGACGGCTGCACAGCCCGTGTCTATCCTGGTACAGGATGTCAGTATGGCGGAGGGCTTTTAAGTGCCACACTGACAACAGGCTGAACTGAAAGACCAACAGAGAGACTACATACAAGAAGGGGTGAGCAGGCTCTGTTTCCTGAGGAAGCTGAGATCCTTAAACGTGTGCTACAAAGTCCTGGAGCTTTTCTATCAGTTTGCTTTGGTCTGCTGGGGGAGTAGCATCAGAGCTGGTTCAAGGCAACAGACTGGATAAAGTGATCAGGATGACTGGCTCTGTGATTGGCTGCTAACTGGATACCTTGGAAGCTGTGGAGGAGGTCACTGAACAAACTGTTAACCATCAGGGATAATCCTGAACATCCTCTGCACCACTTAATGGACAGGCAGCGGAGCACCTTCTCTAACAGACTGATTCAGCTCCGTTTGCTACAAGGACTGGTACATGAAATCCTTCATACCTCATGCAATGACTCTCTACAGTGCAACATGTGCAAAACAGAATCACCTGAATCTTCCGTATGCTCGTTTAGACATCTTATTTCAATCTAACAACAGTCCTCATGTCATTTCATATGGTTATTAACTATATTTAATAATACATGTTAATTTCTGTTTTTGTTTGTTGATACGGAAATACTTTATTTGCTATATTATTCTTAATATTATTATCACTATTGCTGTTGTTATTATTTATATATTAACTGCTGTAACAAAAGAATTCCCCCACATGTGAGGTAAATAAAGTATTTGCAATCTTATCTTTATCTTTTATCAGTTTGGGATTCTGCAAACACATATCTACAATTTGAAGATCTTATTTAATTGTTTAAAATTTTCTAAACATGACATCATTTGCTAAAAAGCACTTTTGCACACTGATTCGCATGTGATGCACAGGTTCCAACAACAGGAGGCAGAAGTTTATCACGATACAAACAGATGTCATTTTTCAAATAAGTGCCATAACTGCTTCCACACTCTCACCACATGAGGCCAGGCATTGTCCTGCACCAGGAGGAACCCAGGACCCACTGCACCAGGGTCTGACAACAGGTCTAAAATACCTAAAGGGTGCCATTGCCTAGCCTGGTGCCTGAGGTCTCTGCATCCCTCTATGAATATGCCTCCTTAGATCATAACTGACCCACAACCAAACTAGTCATGCTGAACAATGTTGTTGTTCTCCATGGCTTTCTCCAGATCATTTCACATCTGTCACATGTGCTCAGGCTGAACCTGATCTCATATGTGAAAAGCACAGGGTGCCAGTGGTGGACTTGCCAGTTCTGGTATTCTATGCCAGTCGGGCTCCACGGTGCCAGGCAGTGATCACAGGCTACCCTCAAGAAGTCTGTTTCTGATTGTTTGGCCAGAGACATTCACACCAGTGGCCTGGTGGAAGTCAGGTCCCTAGTGACACTGACACTAGCTGAATGGAAAAATAGTGAAAAAAACAGAAAAGATGAGGAGGGAAAAATGTGAGTGGCCTCCACCTGTTTCAGGGGTTGTCTCATTATTGCCCCTCTAGTGTCCCTAGAGTTTCATTACTACCAAAGCAGCTGAAACTGATCAACAACCCCCTCTGCTACTTAACTGACCATATAAATATCCCAGAAGTTTAACTGACTCAATGCTATCCTTCAATTTTTTTGAGCATTAATTTTTTCTTTCACTGCGCTGTGGAAGAATTTTGAGCCCCTCTTTTTTGCAGCAGATGTGTGATTGTCCAGGTTCACCAGATATCACACGTTAATACAGGTTTACTACATAAACTAAAATAAAACTGTAATATCAACATCCTTACGAAAATCCTTTCCTACACTGCATTAAAACCATAGGAAACCACAGTGGATTTTCGTAAGGGCAACGTCGCTGTCAATCCCAACCTCAGTATTTAACCAGGTGTTAACTGTTAACTGTCAACATTAATCCCATGGTTACTCACCAAACCTTCTTCTGCATTGCCGTCAAACAGTTGTTTTTATTTATCTTACATGAAACTGTATTTGAAAAGGTTAGGAGCGGCGACAAGAGATTCATTTATTGTCTCCGGTTAGGAGGTTAGGAAAGGTCGCGCTGTTGTGGTTTGAATGCGGCCTTTTTTTCTCTCCCTCTCTTATTTTTAAACGGATATTGTGTCCTTGTAGTTTCCGGTGTAACATTAAATTGTGTCCCCAAAATGGCGAACGTTTCTGCTGCCACCGCTGCTGCTGTAGCCGCAGCTGCCGCCGCAAATAGAGACCCGGCCGTTGACCGGTCACTGCGATCAGTGTTCGGTAAGTTCGGTGCCGTTACTTCACCAAGTCCGAGCCCGTTTTTCCGCTGTGGCGTGCAGGGAGTAAATAAGGGAACGGTAATGAATAGAAACTTGTTAACGTGGATGTTCGGCTAGTGCTGCTGTTAGCGGCAGAACGAAGGAGGAAAACGTTAAAACAAACAAACAAGAGAACGAGCAAAGCCGCCACGAATTAAAATGCCTGCTTCTGTTTATTGTGATACTAACGTTTGGCAATGTGTGTTTTAATAATTTCAGTTGGAAATATTCCGTATGAAGCCACAGAAGAGCAGCTGAAAGATATCTTCTCTGAAGTCGGACTTGTTGTCAGCTTCAGGTGAGTGAATGGACAAACTGGATTTCGTCTTCTCTGAACTAAAGGTTTTACAGCTTTGATCATCTGGATATTATCACATGTTTATATTTTCTTGTTCTCAGATTAGTGTATGACAGGGAGACAGGAAAGCCAAAGGGATATGGCTTCTGTGAATATCAAGACCAGGAGACGGCCCTCAGTGCCATGCGAAACCTGAATGGGAGAGAGTTCAGTGGTCGGGCGCTCCGTGTTGACAATGCAGCCAGTGAGAAGAACAAGGAAGAGCTCAAAAGTAAGTTTTCATTTTCTCCCGAGTTGGTTTAGGTAAAGCGTATCATCAGTTCCAATTCCTGAGTTCTTTTTGTCTCGCACAGGTTTGGGAACAGGAGCCCCCATTATTGAGTCTCCTTATGGCGAGAGCATTCAGCCAGAGGAAGCCCCAGAGTCCATCAGCAGAGCGGTGGCCAGTCTGCCACCAGAGCAGATGTTTGAACTCATGAAACAGATGAAGGTAGGGTGTTTAGGAGACACTGATATTCCTCTTTTTCTTCCCAGTTGAGTTTCTGTGTCGTAGTCTTGGTAAGAGGTGCAATTATCAAGAGCAGAATCATCTGCCAAATGGGCAGTTGTGATGCCTCCTCCTCCTCATGAATCATCTTTGTAAGTGATACATTTAAATGTTAATTTTGTGAGTTTATGCTCAGCTCTTTGTATAACTGTACAGTCTCCTGCATATAGACAATCAGATTTAACAAATCCACCTATCTTTGAGGGTTGTAAATATAACCAAAGTCACGATTAATGTTTAATTCTATAAGTGTTTGGACTCCGGATCTAATAGCACAGATATTTCTTCAGATCTTGATCTAATGTTTGTTTGTTATGGAGCTACGTCTGAGTCATGAGTGGGTAGCAAAAACTGGCAGGGGGGGAAAAAAAGTGCTTTTTAAAAAAAAAAAAATCTGTTAGGGATAGATTGAAAGATTTCTATTGTACTTTCAATAATCAGATCAAAAATGGTTTCTCTCTCCAGCTGTGCGTGCAAAACAGTCCGCAGGAGGCAAGGAACATGCTGCTGCAGAACCCTCAGCTGGCCTACGCTCTGCTGCAGGCCCAAGTGGTCATGCGGATTGTTGATCCCGAGATCGCCTTGGTGAGAACGAACGAGATGAGTCACAGATGGAAGACAGGGTCACAGTCGAGAGCAAATATCATTTGTCAGTAGATGTTTTACTCTGTACTGCATTTTAAAGCCAAAACAAGCAGTGTTTCCCCCCCCCCCTTACGCCTTGTACAGAAAATGCTCCATCGTCAAACTACAGTCCAGCCTCTGATTCCCACCGGTCAGGGTGGAGGAGCACCGACGGTTACCTCTCCACCTACGCAGCCCACCGTGCCCGTGCCTCAGCCAGTGTCTCAGCCTGTGGTAAGCGCAACAGATCTTTCTGTTTCTGTTCGACAAAATATACTCATACTGGCTCCTGGAAAATTTGCACACATTTTTCCATGCACGGAGTGAATAAATACTAATCTGAAGGATCGTAAAGTCGAGGGGTGGGGGGTGGGGGTGGTTGAGATCTGGCCCACCAAACGTCCCGGTCTGCTGCACTGGATGGCTTTTAAGTGCAAAAAATGTTTGTAGTGATGCCAGCATTACTAAACAGGAGTGGAAAATTGAAAGTATTTGCAGATCTCAACATCCATCCATTCTGTTTAAATCATCCATTCATTTTCTGATACTGGAGTCTCCCAGCTGACAGTGGGCGAGAGGCGTGGCACATCTGGAACACGTCACCAGTTTATCACTGGGCTAGCATCGACGGACACACTATATTCAGCTGTATCATGTGTATTGGGGCTATGGGAGGAAACTGAAGTATCTATAGAGAACCCATGCAGATGCAGGGAACATAAGAAAACTGCACACAGAAAGGCAACAGTTGACTTGCAGGTTTGAACCAAGAATCTTATTGCTGTGAGGCAACTGTGGTGGCGGCTGCACCACCACGTGGCACAGCAGTTTGTGGTTAAGTCCACATGTACACTAGTATTTTTTTTAAAACAGGGATTTTCCACAGATTGTGATATAACCCTAACCATATAGAAATGTTTGCCAATCAAAAGCCCAGTGGTGACAATAACATGGCATGCAGTGTGACATCAGAGAAGGAGATAAAGAAGCAGACCTCTGACAATGCAAAATCTTTGGTTTCCTTGTCTGTGCATGAGCACCGTGATTCTGAAACGTCGCCCTGACAGGAGTTTTTAAAAAGTTCAGCTTTCAGCGACCTAAAACGTGTAGAAAATGCCATGTTTCCAAAAATGTGGGTGTGGACAGTGAATTATAAAGAAGTAAAACTTGCATGTGAAAGTTTAGTTCCTTTCCAGGTCCCCCTGTGAACTGTAAATTTTAACAGCCGCAGTCGAATCATTACAACACCAACAATGTTAAAATTGTGCTTATTTTTCTTTAAGCTATTCATTGTCTGTTTTCTAAGCGAATGACTCAATAAACGTGACTGTACTTTACACGGTAGGAGAGGAGGTCCTCATCATTTGTGGTCAAACTGTGTGTGTGTGGCTCATGAACTGAAATGAGTCTGACATTCCTGCTGTAAGCAGTGCCTGACAGCAATGCTTCTGCTTGTAGATTGGATGTTTTGCTCCAAAGTTAGTCCAGAGCTGGCAGGAGATCAGCCCAAACAAGAGCTTCATGCTTGAATTCATCCATTTGTCTGATCTCAGTTGAAACGACTGGAAAATGGAGCAAATATGCGGACAGAAATGTAACTTGACCATAACTTAACATGTGTGTGTGTGTGTGTGTGTGTGTGTGTGTGTGTGTGTGTGTGTGT
>VOQJ01008316.1:25133-51088 GCA_015052665.1 Apistogramma diplotaenia
TTCCTTTCCAAGCATGTCCCCCCCCCCCCCAAAAAGGACCTTTTTTAGTGGAAATTTAAAAACTCGTTGACATTTCTTGACGTCTGAATCAGCGTCTGCGTAGCTGTCATTACACTCAGCTACACGTGCTGAGGATCGCAAAGAGTGGAGGTGATGCAGCTCTGCAGCACACAAACAGGAGCAGCCCAGGTGATCTCCCTCGCTCTCTCAATTTCTTCTAAATTCTTAAAGTCTGAAAGCTATAACTTTGCCAGACTACAGGAAAAGCTTTTATATTTCATTTTTAATTCATATTTTTCAACTTGAAAATAGTACATCGTCCCAGTTTACACTGAGCTGACTGACATATTCTGTCTGTTAGAGATGGCGTCACCATAGGGTGTTGTTTTAATGCTGTTATGTAATATAATTGAGCAGTGAGGTAACTATTGTTCTTTATTTCCTCTCTGGACTCCTCCTGTTTGCTTTCATGGCCAAATAATGTCAGACTGATGACACACAATTCTGACAGCACTCTCAAATCAGCTTTCTGCATCTGTGTGGTAGCAGAGACATTTTTTTTTTCCCCAAATCGTTCAATCTTCATTTTTACCTCCATCGAGGAACCTGTTTTCAGTAGCCGCGCATACGTCGTCCTGTCATCGTATCATCGTGTTGTGAGGATTTAAATACACAGCAGTTGGATTACATGCACAATGTTCCTCTAAGTTGTTTTAAACCAACTTGTTTGAACCACATAAATTAATTTAAAAAAATACTCAAAACTGTGTCAAGTATATTAAAATGGGCTTCATCGGGGCAAATGACACAAGCCTGCGACTTGCACTTGTTTTTACTGCATTAAAGACTTCTTAAAGTATGTTTTAAAAGAATGAAGAAGACTAAATTAATATAGACAAAACACAGTACTGTTCCCTTCAAAGTAAATGCTGCTCGGAGAATGAGGGGCCTTGCTGGAGGTTTGTGCTCTCGGAGGGCTTCTTGTGATAACGATGAGACCACAGTGCTCTTGCCTTCCTTGGTTGTGTCTCTTATCGCACCCTGATGTCTCTGTGTTGGGGATGTGGCAGCTTGCTGTGATCTGTGTTTTACCAGTCCCCGATAAGTGGGTTTCTCCTGAGCTGCGTGCGCGTGCACACGTTTCTTAACTGGAATTTCAGCCCTTTGAGAGGTGCAAGCCATTCTTTCTTTATGACGACACATCTCATTTCTCATCATTTAACTGACAAGTGCTTCACGTGTCGTCTGTTATGTGCCCGTTTGTGGCTGAACTTGTGAATTTCTTCTCTCAGGACCAGGTGGTATCCCCCCAAGAGGCCTATTGGGAGACGGTCCCAACGACCCCAGGGGAGGAACTCTGCTGTCTGTCACTGGAGAGGTCATAGACCCCAAGTAAGACTTTCCCTTTATCTTAACAGTAAATTGGGTGTCAGTTTTAGTTGCCGATGACGTAATCCTAAATCCTTTTTTAGTACTGGATCATTTGGCAAAACCAGTGGTTACCTTAGTAACAAGTCAAATGTAATAATAGAGAATGGTAAAGATTGGGGGTGGGGGTGGGGGGGGGGTGCACTATCAGTGATCAGAGAGTTTATTTTGTGGGTCTATTTTTAATGCATCACTGACAAATGCATCCCAGTTCCTGTGACCGTTTATCAATAAAAATAAAAAAATCCACCTCGTTTGGCCATTTGAACAGTTTGTATAACAGGAAATGTTATTTCAGTTTTGCCTTTTTCTTATTTCGTGTTTAGCCGAGGCTACATGGGAGCTCCACCACCCCACCAAGCTCCACCTGTACACATGCCACCGATGGCAAGCGGACCCCCTCCAGACATGAGAGGGCCACCCATGGACATAAGAGGCCCACCCATGGGTGAACCACGGAACATGATGGTTGACCCCAGAGCAGCACCCATGATGGAGCCGCGGGGTCCCCCTATGGAAGCCAGAGGTAGCTGCTCTTATGAGGCTTTGTAGCCTGAGAACGTGGTTTACTTTGAGCCTAAAGTTACCGGATTGTGAGCACTTTGTGCTAATACGTGTTCTAGCCCCCTTTTTGCGTGCATTTGGTTGAATACTATAGTGTTTATAAAAGTAGCATGTAGCCACTGTTTTTGAAGCCCGTTTTGAGACCTCTGTGTTAGCATTTTGTCTACTGGCATCTTTGGTTTTTTTTGGTGTCAGATGTTATTTGGATGAGAAGGTACTGAGCTTAATTATCAGCCAGTTCTATCAATCTAGGTTAACATGCTGTATACACAGATAATACAGCTGCATGGCTGTTAATTAAGTACGAAGTACAAGACCAATAAAACTACTAAAATAATTGGCCTAATAATGTAATGATTCACTAGTAATTTGTTAGTAGTTTAAATTAACATAATAGTATTTTGTGTCCTTTTACAGGCCGTGACCCAAGGGCAATGGACGCTCGTGTTCCAGTTACGGGTCAGCGGGTTCCCATAGCACCAGGAATGCAAGGTCCTGTCCCTCATGCGATGGGTCCAAATGCGCCTCCACCCGCAAGACCGGTATGTCTGTATTTAATGTCTCTGTCAGCTGTTTGTTTAGGTTTGACTTAAAAAAGCAAAGAGTGAAGTTAGATGAGTTTAAATACCTGGGGGGGGGTCAACCATCCGAAGCAACAGATAAGTGCACGAGAGAGGTGAAAGTGAGAGTGCAGGCAAGTGTGTCAGGGAATCCGAATTATTTATTGGACAGCTTTTACGGAAAAGTTTAAATTGTGCAGCTTTTTGTCTGTTCATGTGGGAAAATCAGTCCAAGCTGAAACACTGATCTGCAGTAATGCTGTGCTTGTCCTGCAGGGTCCTGGTATTTCTGGTGTTCCCCCATCGGGAGGAGGCTTCAGTCCCGGTCAGAGTCAGGTCTCCACACAGGATCAGGAGAAGGTGGGTGTCACTTTTGCCACTGCTGCATTTTAACAGTCTGGACCATGACTGGACCATAACTCGAATAGCTCAATTATTAAAAAAATAAAATCCTTAACATGAACTTTTTTGCTTCAATGCTTTGTTTAATCCTCAAATCTATGAACCGCAGTCCTTCTGCTGAAACAATAGTTGGCAATGTATAAAAGCTTTTGACAAAGTTTTTGCATTTTCTGTGACACACTCATTTCTACTTACTTTGTGGGCCAGAAAAACCAGTTTTCATAACCTTTTCATTTCCCTTTCCTCCTCAGGCTGCCCTCATCATGCAGGTCCTGCAGCTGACCCCAGAACAGATCGCTATGCTGCCGCCCGAGCAGCGGCAGAGCATCCTGATCCTCAAAGAACAGATTCAGAAGACCGCGAGCGGGGCACCTTGATGGCCCGTCTGATAAAGTACCGCAGAAACAGAGCTTCTTTCCTTTTAGTCGCAATTCAAACGTCATCGGAAAATTCAGAGGATTTTGAAATGTCACGTCGTCGCAGTGCTGATGCATTTCTCTGCTTTCCTTTTTTTCTATTTCATTGTGTCAGGAGTTGCAGTCTGTCCCACGCGGACCCGGCAGCAAACAGTGTGAACAGGTCTGAAGACGTCCTGTCTTAGTCTAGAATATTGTAGGTTTTTTTTTTATTAATAATTTTGTTTTGTGAGTAAGTTTGGTCCATGTGGATGTAAGAATAAGTGACACCTTTGAGAGGATGATGATGAATGCTGAGAACATATGAAAGCTGGAGCAAGAATGTCTCATGGTTTCTTTGTTTTCCCTCCAAATGCCAACTGTTATGGTGTCGCTGTTTTGTGAATAAAACAAAAGGAAGACATTGAGTACCTTTATTTTTTTTTTATTCATGATTAATTCAGAATGATTTAGAAGAAAAACCCTGAAAAGCAGCAGGTAATCACTCGTCTCCCACATCTTTAGAGGATCATTAACCACACGCTAAATGACTGACGTGGTTTTACTGTTATCATTCTGATAAGAAACACTTGAGTATACAGAGTCATAACTATCCATCATAGCTTCTTGGTAAACCTATTTCCTTATACGTTCAGGTGTATTTAAAGAGGTTCTATACAGTATATACAATGCCTTTAATCATCATTCATGTAATCACTTGTCTTGAGTGGAAAATGTATGACGAGGGCAGCTAACAGATTTTACATAAGAGCTAAAACAGATAATAGGTTTTTTTTCTATTTGTAGTTTTTCAAAAAATTGATTTGTGATTATATTTGTGCAAATAAGTGTTTTCCTCGTATGTCAACATTTTCATGTTCAGTACATGCAGGAGCTAAGGTCCTCTTCTTGGTAACAGTAAAACATTTCCCTGTAACTTTAGTTAAGTACTACAATAATGCACCCTAATAACAATAAATGTGTATCCTCAGTGATGCATCTTGGGAAGTTGAGAAAAGCAGGCATTTCCCTGAGCACTGCAGATTAAAATGACACACTGTGCATCTCTTTAGCGTCAGAATAGGTGCAGGAACGTTGCATCAACTATCTGTTTTACCAGTTCCAGATAAGTGTTCCCACTGAGTGTACTTTGGACTTTCTAAATGCTTATTTCCTGATTTTCTTTGATTCATAATTTTGCTTAGAAGTTCTCCTTGTTGAAGTAAAATCTGGTCTTGCGAGGATCCACGTCTGAGTATTTGGCACATTTCTTCTCCAGGACTTTGGCGAGAGCTTCAGGGCCGCACAAGAAAGTTCCCACAATGGACCTGAACACAACCAAAACACAGCTGCTTTAGCCTTCTGATCTGCTACAACTGTATATATGTAATTTTTATTTCATTTATTTATTATACAGTTATAAAAAGGTTTTTAGGCATATATTTGGCTTACGTGGGGTTCTCTTTGCAGACTTGTTCAAACTCTTTGTCCCAGATGGGCCGGCCATAGTGAATTTTCTGTTTGAGCCCAGTGACCACATCAGTGTCATTATCAAAGTGAACCATCACATGCGTAGCCTGTGGAGGGGGAGAGGGGAAGAGCCAGTGAGCTGGAGATGAAATGACATCACACTGGGTTTTCTTTTTATTTTAGACTTTGATCTGAGGGTGGAGTGAAGTGACCGCTTCACACGCACATGGCTCTGATCCCATCCAGTCAGATAGAGTTTGTAGGTGAGGAAATCCCCCATGCCTCTTTCCTCCATCTCTTTCTCCAGCACCTGTAGGAGGTCAGCAAACCATTCAAAGGCGTGGGTTTCCCGGCAGAGCCAGTAGAAGTAAATCTGAAACCAGGAAGCAAATACGATCATGTTAAACAATGCTCTTTATAGGAATGAGCAGGGTGTGCCATTCATGACAGATCCTCTAATATGGGTGTGACATTAAAACACAGCTGTCTCTGTTAAAAAGACAACTGAAGACTCTGTGTGAAGCTGGAATGGCAGAAATGAATGAATTTTACTTAACCGTGAAGCCAACAACATTTAAACATAAATACTGAAGGAGGCACTGATTTATGTGAAGTGGACGAGTGAGCATGCAAACAACTACATTCAAACTAAGTGAAATACTCAAAAGAAAAAATGATCAATTAGCCACCAACATTTCAAAGAAAAGCTGACACTGTCACTGTCACAATCTCCAAGAAATTATTCCAGCACCTAGTTGAATTTGCGCCATGACGAATTAAAGCAGTTCCAAAGGCAAAACGGGGGTCTAACTCACTACTAGCAAAATGTGCCTTAAGATGAATTTATAAATAAGATTAAAAAATGACTAATGGCGAGCAGTGGAGTCACGTTACCTTTCTGGTGCGCAGTTTAGGATCGGAGTCTTTGAACTTGTACCAGATGGATTTGAGGATGGAGGCAAAGGGAGTGACACCGATGCCGGCGCCGATCAGCATGCTGACCTCGTAGTCGAACACATCCTCACTGGCTGTCCCGAAAGGTCCATCCACACCCAGTCTGAGGGCAAAGCGGAGATGAATTTTTACCAATGGCCATATTTTCCCCAAGTAAATAAAAGAAGAGCAAAGGTTCTTATTGGTAAGGTCAGACTGTTTGACTCACTTGGGTCCCTCTGCTCCCTCTGGTAGCTTCTGCATGATATCGATGAGCTTGTCGGTCCAGTCTCCAGCCGAGCGGATGTGGATGCTGAAGAAGTCCTCCTCGGGCGCGGAGGTCATGGTGAACGGGTGCCACTCCAGCTGTGAGATGGCCGGGCAGTTGATGAAGACGTACTGACCCACTTCCATTTTGAAACCGTTCTTCACCAGCTGCAGCTCCAGCACTTTGGAGGGTCGCATCACAATCTGAAAACAAAGCGCGTGGATCGGGATCACGTACAGAACAAAGTCAAGAGGCGGCAGGTGAGATGTGAGCCAAACATACCTTCTGGTATCTGACTGTCTGCATGTAACGAATGAAGCGCACCAGACGCTCGCAAAGATAAATAATCATCGGGCCGAGCACAAACATCCAGGTCTAAAAAATAAATAAAAATCAAGAAGAGGTGTGATGAGATTTCACTGAGAAAGCTCTTATTGTACTACAACTAGAGTACAAAAAGACAAACCTGTGGAAATCCTCCTGCAAACTGAGGGATGGGACACTCGGGAATCTCTCCCCAGTCGTCAGGGTGGTTTTTACAAAAGGTCGTGTTGTGTGGTGGATCCGTCTTCTGCTGGCTCCTCACAATGCGCCTGCAGGTGAATCACACGAATGAAACCCGCTTGCAAAAACAACAATGTCTGAGCCATGAAGCCAACAAAAGTCTCGCCCCACTCTCGTACCCGGCTCCGTGAAAGACGAGGCCAGCGAAGAAGATGATGAAGAGGTGGTGAGTGTACCAGAACACTTCAAAGTAGTTGCGTCTGATGACCTCCATGGAGGAGGTGATAATGAGGATGAGTGCCAGAGTGATGACGACGCCCGTGAGGCCGGCGATGGTGGTGAAGGCAAAATAGGTGGGAATCTGCTGAGGATCCTGAGACACGAGCAGACACGTGAGCTTCCAGCAGTAATAGCAAGACTCTGCAGCACCACTACTGTAGCCAGTAGATTAGGCTACAGTTTAAGATTAGGCTTAAAACTTTCCTTTTTGATAAAGCTTATAGTTAGGGCTGGATCAGGTGACCCTGAACCATCCCTTAGTTATGCTGCTATAGGCCTAGGCTGCTGGGGGGTTCCCATGATGCACTGAGTGTTTCTTTTCATTCACTTCTTTTTACTCTATTTATACCCTATTGAGCATTTTCTCATCACTTATTAATAATCCCTCTCTCTCTTCCACAGCATGTCTTTTGGAGGTTTCTTCCTGTTAAAAGGGAGTTTTTCCTTTCCACTCTCGCCAAGTGCTTGCTCATAGGGGTTTTGATTGTTGGATTTACACTGTAATTATTGTACAATAACAATAAAATAAACAATAAAAAGCACCTTGAGGTGACTATTTGTTGTGATTTGGCGCTGTATAAATAAAATTGAATTGAATTGAAATGAATTAACATTTTAGGCCAGTGCATGCACAACTAATCACTGAGCCAGGAGCTCTCAGATCTGCATGATGCCAAATAGAACGGATACTATGTATGGTCATTGTTAGGCACATAGCTTTGTCTATAACCACAGTGGCCCCACCCACTTGCTGTTCGCGAGGGGCAGCCAATCAGAATAATGCTTAAGGGGAAGGTCGAGAATGATAAAACAGCTTCTCTCAAGCAGCCTGAAGCACAGCCCAGAATAAGATAATTATAGATGATGTAAATCATGCAAAGCTGAATATCTTCCCTTTAAGTTTGCAAACAGGGGTAAAGATGAGGCAATCCCAAAATTTCACATTATTCCAAAACATTTTCGAAATCTGCTTGTTTGATTCCGTGTGAGTTTCACAGCGATCAGTGGATGACTTACGAGCTTGGTGATGCGGACTGGGTTCAGGTAGGTGGTGTTTTTAGTGTCATCCAGATCAGAGAGAGCGGTGCTGAGTTTGTCATAAACACCTCGTCTGCTGTTGTTGTACCGCTCCAAGTTGAACAAATGGGCGATCGTATGAACAGCTATGAACACAGACACAGACACGTTACAGCTGCTGCAGTCCAGTCAAGGTTTTTTCTCCTGCACCAAACCCTGCTTTGTGCAGGTTTCCCGGAAAGCTGATTCTTTTCAACTGTTATCGGTGGGAGAAACGTGACTCATCGGCTTTCCGGGGATTTCCTTACCTGGATGATGGAGAATGCATCAAGATGTTCATGTAGGTTTCTTTCAAAAATAAACTCCTCAAAAATAAACTCCAGATCTGTACTTATGATGTTGTCATTCAGTGTTACTGTAACTTCACAATGGACTGAGATAAGTTTCTGTTTTACACTTGAATACTTTTCTTAATTACTTCAGGAGCTTAACACTTAACACACTTAACACGATAAGCACGTTTGCACAGTGTGACAAACAGTGGACTATGCACCAAAACCCGTGGAGGTCGTAAAGCGCGTGCTTTTGAAAACAGCATGTGAAGTGTTTTTCCCTCTTTTATTGAGTGTACTGTGTACATAGAAATTCCCGTACCTGTCATCAGAGCAATCATGTATGCCACCAGCTTGTGGAAAGTCAAATTTTTGTCCAGTTGTTTCCTCATTGTTCTGCTGCAACGCTAAAAAGACAAAGAAGAGAAGGGACTTGATAGTAAAACATGCCAGAGGGATTCTTCGGAAAACAAAAAGCTACCCAACCTGATAAATTATTCTTTTCCTGCATTTATCGCAGCATGCAGTAAAAGGAACTTAAGCTCTAAACATGTAACAAACTGAATCTTGCATAAATTTGCTGCCATGAGAAACCTGCACAAGCACGGGCAGGGGTTTGATTCCAGGACCCTCCAACTGTAAACCATTGTTTCATTAGGTAAGGAAGGCTGTGGGTTGCCACCCAACCACTTTTTGTTATTTTATTTTATTTTATTTATTTTTTTGCAGATGGGTGTATGCCATATCACTCAAGGAATTATTACAGCATATAAAATTATGACTGCATTTCCATAATTTCCTTTGGGGTCATTAAAGTATCTATTTAAATAGCAAATTTCATGCTGATTATTTAAATTTGAAAACCAAAGCTAAGATTGACAAAATTTAACAAAGTAATTAATAAAATGAAAACTGATCTGGAGAAAAAAACTGGAGAAAGGTGACTACACAGAGAAAGGAATATACATTAATATACAAACTGAGTTTGCGCATTTATCCAATTTCGGCTTTGACCAGTTATTAACACAAAATAGCAGATGGCTCAATTTAGATCTAGAACTTGGATTTTTGCGGCTCTGGTGTGATCATGCAACACGTTTCCTGGACACACGACAGGGCTGTCGAACTAGTTGTGCAGCATGAAAACGATCAACCTTAAAGGATAATGACAGTAATTTCAGCCACTTCACCCTGCCGTGGCATGCCATCATGAGAAACTTACCACAAAGGAGCCTCGGAGCAGAGACAGCAGGTTCCTGCACACCGGGAGGAGGATCAGCATGCAGTTAAAGTTGAGGACAGCTGCAGGAGCTCTGGCCCAAGATAAGGCAGACTGAAATTAAAAGCATCATTTCAAGAAAAGCATGGAGGACACCATTCACTGTATTAACCTGTATACTGTGCTTAAGTTACTATTTTAATTTAATGCTGCAGTCCACTCCACTAAAAAAAAATAAAAAATGAATATATATAAATAAATTTACCTGATGCTAAAATAAGGCACAGAGTTTAGAACCATTTCCAGCTCTTTCGTGCCCCATTAAGCTCAGCTTAAATTTCCTCAAAGAGGGAAGCAGTAACAGATCTCTGCTGCAGATGTGAGCTCTCCCTCCACCCGTGTACAAAAGTAATGAACCAAGCATCATAACAAACATCTGATCTCCGTGGAGGTCATAAACGTGTCTTTACTCACCCCTAAAATATGGCGCGTGTAGAAGTACTGTTCTCCCAAGTCGTAGCGCAAATAAAAAAACACAAAAAGGAAGATGTTGATGCCCATCCAGACTATCTGCAAACACAAGCAGGACCGCGTTTCCGTCACGCAACGGCACAAAAGCGGTGCGTAAAAGCCCCAAAAGCTGCTTATGTGTGTAAATATGAAAAGAAAAAAACTTACCAAAATAAAGGATGAAAATCCGTAGTTGACAATGCAGTTCGCCATGTTCAGCACTCTGTCTCGACCCGCAGCAGCTTCACTGCATCCTCCGCCCGTTTGCGCTTTTTATTTCACACCTGCTTGTTTGGACTCCTCCTTCGTTCAGAGGTGTGCGATGGTGATGAGACAAGGAAACAAAAGGCGCAGCGGCTGGAACCAGGCTGTTCAGGAAAGTCAGTCTTCCTTCTCTGAGCTCACCGCATTCCTTCCACCTGGAAATTTTATTATCACCACGTATGGCAGGAATGAGGAAGTACCTGTTGCGCAATAACGTAAACCTTATCCAGCTGATCGGTCATGCTAGTTATTTCATGGCAATCTGTAATTTCATTTTAATAAAAAGAACCAAAAGACAGAATGAATATTCAGACACGACTTTATTTATTGTTCAAGTAACACAGCAGTAGTAGTGAAGGCACTGTATTAACAGGACAAAGCATAAAAAAAATAAGCACTTCAATAAAGCAGTTCATTTAGTGTCAGTCTTGTTAATGCAACATCAAATATACTGTAAGGCTAATCCTCAGGTACCTCCGTGTCACAGAACACACTGATTTTCACACACACACACACCAAAAAAAAGAAAAAAGAAAAAAGAAAAAAAACCTCACTTGGACATTTGTTATTTTCAGTTTTGCAACACAAAGCCCTTTTTCTTTTTAGACACAAAAGGCAGCCACAGTGAACAATGAATAAGACAAGGCATCATTCATCACAGCAGTTGGTATGAGGAAGATAAATGAACCTTCTGACCTTTTCTTCTTTTCCTCTCGTTTTTCGTTAAAAAGTCTCAGTACATGTGCAAAAGGGCCTTCGTGGTGTGAAAACCCTGAGATTAAGTAAACAGTGGGCTCTCCTGATCAGTGTTCGCTTTACTTCATACCCACTTGGCACGATTCCCCTCACACCTGGCTCAGACTGCCCTCTCAGCGGCGGCCTTCGTGCGTCGCTGCATATCTTGGCGTGCTGCTCTATTTGGCAAACTGGGGCCTCGTGGTGCTTCTTAGTGTACAGGATCATCTTTAACAGGAACATCAAGAGTCACCCTAAATACCTTGCAGAACAAGAATTTTGAATTTAAGAGAAAAAGACAAAAGTTTGCTCTCTAACAGGCCACCTCGCTGTTCCGTGTTTGTTCTGGGGATTTCTCAGGCTGCCTCCATCAGGTCTTCAACAATATCCGTCTCTCGCTCTCTCAGCTGACTGGTGAGGTCAGGAGGTTGTGAGCCCTGAGTGTCCAGCAGCTCCACTGGCTCCTCGGCTCCCAGCACCATGGTGGCCGCCGTGGAATACGAGTGTCCCGGCTTCCCTCGCCTCCCCTGCCCTCCGCGCCTTCTTTTATGGCAGCAGGCGCAGTGCAGGCAGTCGTGGACGTTGTACTTGAAGAGGCGCCTGAAAGGGTGGCAGAACTGGTAGAAGAGCAGCATGAAGAGCACGGCCAGACTGTAGCAGATCAGCAGCTGGACCACCAACAGCGGGGCGCACACGTACTCATAAAAGTCTGACTTGAAGAAGTACCAGAGTGTAATGAGGAGGAAGTTCTCGAGAAAGCGTCCACAGTAGTACATAGCCAGGTGGCCCCAGCTCTGCTTCCTCTCGATGAGCTCTTGATGGGTAAGGTCAAGCTGCACCGCCGACCAGCAAAAGATGTTGATGCAGGCGTACAGCAACGTGAACATGCACAGCACCACCGTGGTGCCCAGCTTAGAAAAGTTCTTCTCCACGTTCTCAGTTAGCGAGCCTTTCCTGGTCCAGAACTCAACCCACGGGAGGAAGAAGAAGAAAAGCAGGTTAACCACGGCGACGAGGATCGTCCAGTAAGTGAGCGCCGTGCTGAAGAGGACCAGCGTGGTGACCCGGGTGGCAATCTCCAAGCCTCTCCACACAATCATGCACAGGTAAGCCCTGGGGTGCAAGCGCACTTTGTAGTCATCGTATCTGATCTGGATGGCCAGAATGCTGCACACGAGAGCCCCGTACGTGATGGAGATCAGGGTGATGACCATCAGCACCGCTGGAAACGGACACACAAGTCACCGGTTAGACTTTTCAAGTATCACAAGCAAAAAAAATCACTCAGTAAGATTAAAGTGTGATATTTGTTGGAGTAACAGAGTGGAAAGATTCATACTGAAGCAGGATGATGAGCACAAACCACCAGGATTCCTCTTCTCACCTGACTTAAACCCCTCAGAATATTTATGGGACGCTAAGCCGGAAAAAGCCAACTTTTCCAGACACTTCACGCTGGGACGAAATCCGAGATACAACTAAGAAGTGCTCAAGAAAAGCTACTTTTGTAACCGATGTGCCATTAACACTTGCTTAACGGCACCGCCAGCATGGCAACGGCAGAGGTGAAGCTGGTCTGCATATCACTGTGTTTCACACTGAAATCTGAGGAGAAATATTTTTCCTCTAGTGCCATCATCAGGCCAAAATTTTAACTGGGCCTAAAAGCTGTCCAAAGACAGGCGTGCACAAAAAAAAAAAGAAAAAGAAAAAAAAGAAAACTGGAAGGTGGGGGCTTGCCTGCATGACTGCAGATCCTCATAATTCTGGTGCTTTAGCAGGACAAACTGTGTAATATCACTTAATCGTGAAGATTTCCATCTTTAAATGCCTGTTAAATCAATGCCCATCACTTAATGACTGAGTCCACTGAATGGAATATTTGTATATTTCAGCATTACTAATTTATTGATCATCTTCAATCAGGATTTGAGCCCAGCGTGCGCGCTCCTCACAGAAAGGCCCCGGGCCAAGGTGGAATCGCACACGTGAGGAAACACTAACCACTGCTCCGCCGTGCCGCCCTGAGATAGTTCCACGTGTGTAAAATTAAAAAGTAAAAGTTTGCATTTATAGCATTAAGAACTCGTTGCCCCACAGCAAAATCTCAATGCAACAAAAGCCAGAACACCTTCTTACTACTGAGGTTTAAATCTCATCCCCCCCCCTGCACTTCTTATCTCTATTTTTAGTTTGTAGGACAAACTCTATCCTCCTTGGCATGGAGGTATAATACTTTACCACAGACTTCTACCATTCCTCAGAGACAGGCTTTTTCCTGTTGTTTTCGGACAGTGCATTTTTCCAGGTCTGACTTTTGTCTACTTCGGAGCAGTATCATCCATGAATATCCTTCATATCGTCAAACTCCCACCTCTGTGTGTCACTCCGGCTTTGGTGTTCACAGGTCCTTTTACATGCTTACATGAAGTCATCACTGCAGCCAGTTTTGTCAAGCGGAGAGTCGACTGCAGAGAACCTTCCACCGTGATAAGGTGGCGATTCACGGATGTGAGGAGGGGACGGTGGAGTGGGAGACGGGCGGACGGATTGGGGGCCGTATCTGCAGCAATGTGGATGTTATACCGGTCTGCTGAGCGTGGAAGTGAATCTGTTGACTTCCTGGTCGATCAGCGTTCCTTCCCACACCTACAATCACAACCCGTGTCTAGCAATTAAAGAAATGAGATCATGGATACAAGTGTCATGAAGTGAGCTTCCTGTCTGGGCTCTGCCTTAGAAAAAGGGCGAGGAGCTCAGTCATTCAGCAGGAGCTCAGAATAGAGGAAAGTATCCAGCTGAAGTGGTTCAGATAACTGACTGGGATGCCTCTCGCATGTCCTACCAGGAGTAGGCGTCAGGGCGGACCCGGGACACGCTGGATCTCTCGGCTCGCTTCAGCGTGCTCCTGTAAGGAGGTCTTAAACTACCTAATCACTGGTGACGCTTTCAAATATTAAGTGAAAGCTTTTGTAACTTCTATCATCAAGTGTGCATTTTTGTTGCATTGAGTTTCTATGTTGGTGTTTTTTCATTTTTAAATAAAATCCTCTCTGTGTGCGAGAGGAAACGTCGTACTCAGCAGCACACGGTGGAGTTATTCAGACATTATAACATTTTTAAGAATTTGACATTTGAAATCTTCCCGCCTTACTTGACTGCAGTTCTATAACCTTAAACTGGCATCTTCTATCGATACAGTTTTGATTCACACTTTTAAAAAGCTGCCAGCGTGAATCAGTTTCATTATTTTAATTTTCATAGAGCCATGATTTTTTTTTTTTTAAAGATACCCACATTAATTTGACCCCACCCCCCCTTCTGTGATTCTTACTTCTAGTGGGAAGGATGTATTTTTCCTGGATGGTAGCATACAGCTGGAGCGTCAGCTGAGGCGTGGAGCCCAGAAAAGCCTGGATAACCGCCGTGCGTTTGAAGGCGTTCATGTGCGTGGCCAGGATGCGCTCCTTTTGGCCGATTTCCAACTCCATTTGTGTGCCGTGTCCCTTCTTCAGGGCGATCTTTCTGGAGATGGTGACATAGGGCTCTTCCACTTTACCTGCCTTGAAATAGATCACCAGGGCCTCGAAACACCTGAGGAAACGAGAGGAGGTGTGCGTGAGAGTGAAGTAATATTTTTACACCAACAGAGGGCAGTGCGATGTCAGGTTTAAATCACGCCGATGTGTTGTGATGTCTGTTGTGAAATCAGCATATAGCCACGAGTGTGTGAGCGCTGAAGGGCAGCAGAAGCTCCAAAGCACAGAAGGAAAGCACTGGGAGTCATGCATCAGGAATTTGATGGTCTGCTTTGTGTTTAGTTTAAGAATTTAGAATCTGACATTAAAGGCATTTGTCACAGACACAACACTGAATAATGATCAAACCCTTCTTCGGAAATAAACACAGCACCGAGGCTCCAGCAGGGGGCACTGAGGAGAAGGAATACATCGCTCCATGAGGCCTGAATGGATAAACAGCAAAGTCTCTGGGTGTGGTTCTCTTAAGGTTTGCAAGGTAAATGCTTTCAGTGTTTGGTCACAGAGGGAAAAAAACGACACCAAGGGAAGGGAAACAGGTTTTGCACTGAAAGAGGCTTCTGTGCAGAAAGTACAGCTGCTCACTTTTCTGTGAAAATGTAACAAATGTCAGGGAAAAAAAAAGCATTTTTTGAATGACTTTTTTTTAAAGGCCACAAACCTTTCAGGTGACAGAGCCAAAGTGAAAGTATCCCCTTGCTATGTCCACACTGTAATAACATTTATTTGACATAACCTTAACCTGAAAGCACTGAACAGCCCTCTGAGTTTTCCCACTGGAGCGCTGAATGTCACGTCCCTCTGCTGGAACACGTTTCCAGACACAGTTGGTCCAGCTGCTTCTTTTAGGAAAGCTGTAGTCTTTACGTGGAGTGCTGTGGGGGTCTCTGCTCAATGCCTGAACTGTGTTTGACCCAGTCTTAGAAGAAGAGGAGGAATCACAGTCACTCGCGAGGCACGCACACACACATACTTTATTTATACCGATAGCCACAAGAAGATACCACTTAGCTTTTATGTGCAAGGTCTACCGCAATGTAACAGAGAAGGCACAAAAATCTGATATCATTTCCTGGAAATCTGGCAGCACAGTGTGCTCAGCACACCGATGGCACTGAACCGGTGCCAGTCTGTAAGACAACTAAGAGGCAGAGCAAATTTCACTTGACATACAAATGAATTTGCAAAGAGAATCAATATGCTCACTTCCATGGCAGCATCTTATGGATTTATAAAAGGAAACACTGGCTACTGCTCTGTATTTGCAGTCTAAACATGCAGTGTGTTCCCTCAGTGTGTGACTACAGCAGCACTGTGTACCACATACCAGACAAAAAGACGAGGAACTGCCTCCAAAGAGATGCCAAGAGACTCGCAATATACTCGCATTCCTAACTATATAGGGCAGAAGAGCATTCAGGAAATTCTTTCAGCAACTTTAGCAACATCCTCCTGTTTTGGTCACTTGAGATTACACCATCGCGCTCACTGGCACAGCCTCAACAGATCATTAAGTTGAGACGCGCAAGAAGCTCAGCGTGTTTCAACTAGTCGTGGCTGACACAAATTAACTGTATGGAGTGTGTCCCTGTTTTGGTTTCATATATTTAAAGAGACAAGTCAAGACAAGGTCCTGCCTGCAGCAGATAATCTTGTTTTTTTTGTTTTTTTTACACCAACGGTCACTGTATGATCAGCTCGAGACTCAAGCGCCAATTAAAAAAAAAAAGCTTTTAAAAACACACTGCCTATACAGTTATGTGTGAACATCACGGATTGAAATTCCCCCTTCTGATGGCAGATATGGTACGTCTGGAAGTGTGGCCACAAGATCAGCAATTACACCATCCCTAAGTCACACAGGAAGCTTCCCATCTGAGCCAAGGAGGACCAGAGGTGATTTGTTCACAGCAACGCAGCCCATAATGATAAAGATGAGAGCAGGCTGAGGCATACTGCAAAAATAGTCGCAGCGTCTGTTTTCCGGGCCTCACTGCTGCACTACGAGCGGGCATCAGAGACAGATAAGTGAAAAGCATTCAAAGCATTAGACATGCAGTCAGCAAAAAGCTGCTGCTTCACGGCCGTTTTAATCACTGGCATGAGCAAAGCATTTTTTGTGCGGACGTGAGATGTGTGCTGGATCTAAAACAAGAGCGCAAAGCTGACAGTCACAGCTGCTTCCTGTTAACGGTCTGCAGAAGGATCATTCTATGCATTTTCTTCTTTTGCTCATTTCCTCCAAGCTCCTTAAAATGTAACCGTGTTACCATGAACAGGGCCCATTTATCAAAAAAAGTTACATATGAAATTATGGGAGCCTATTTGGTTCATTCCCAGTGACATTTTATTCTTATAGTCTACTAGAAACACGCTGCATAATTCAGTTCTAAATGGAAAAAGAAAGCAGAAGCAACAACAAAGACTCACTGGCGTCTTTGCCTGCTCAACTGCTTTTAATGCAAATATATGATCAGTCAACCACAAGGCAGCAACTCAGTGCATGTAGACATGATCAAGGCAACCTGCTGAAGCTCAAACCGAGCGTCAGAACGCAGAAGAACGGTGATTAAAGCGGCTTTGAACGTGGCACGGTTGCTGGTGCTGGTGTGAGTATTTCAGAAACTGCTGATTTACTCGGATTTTTCACATAACAAACTAAAGTTTACAGAGAAGGGTCTGAAAAAGAGAAACTATCCAGTGAGCAGCGGTTCCCTGGATGAAAATACCTTGTTGAGGTCAGAGTTCAGGGCGAGAAGGGCGACACTGCTTGGAGCTGATAGGAAGCCATTGACACTGGATTGAATAGTTCAAGCTACTGTTGATGGCGGTGATAATGCGGCACACCTCAGGCCCCCGCTGCACCAGCTGAGCATCATTTAAACCCACAGCCTACCTGAGTACTGTTGCTGACCTTGCCCATCGCTTTATGGCAACAATGTATCCAATTTATGATGCCTGCTAAAATATTGGTGGCATCTCTGTCCTGTGATGCGTTCTTCAGTTCATTCAAGAGGGTCAATGACACATAAAGCCTAATTCATTGCAAGCACCACTCTGACAGCGTGGTTTCTGACTGTTCAGGAAGGAAATAAACTGAGAGATTGTAAAGTTTTTATGCAACTTCTTTCTTTCTTTTTTGCTCAACTTGTCAAGAGTACATCGCTGGCATGTGTGAGGTTACATGTTACCAAAAGGTGCTTTCCGGTGCCAACACCTCCCTTGCTGAGGTGCAGGTTTTCTGCCTCTTTCTTGTGGCTTTATCTCTTGTATATGTTAATCATTACATACCAGTGGCTGGATCCCCGACACCATGCCTTTAGTTCAGTTACAGCAGGAACCGCGGCTCTGTTCTGTGGCCCAGCCTCCAAGCAGAGAGTCTTTGTATGCCTATGCTACATTGTTATTATTTGTGATGCACATTTGGCTCAGATTTCAGTTATTAAAACTGGTAAAACAGGATCAATGTGAGAACCGATTTGAATTTTTTTAGCGCGTTTGGATGCACCGCATTATCAGTGGCGCTTGCTCAGCACTTGCGATAAGATCGTTTCCTGGCTTTTGAATAACAACCGAGCACCACCTGTGACTGCTGTTTATATTATATATATTACATCTTAATCTTTGTTTTTAATACATCTATGAATTACACTGAAATGTATTTAACTTGCTTTGGTGCGCTTTGCTGAAAGCTGAGCCATAAATCAAACCACCTATTCCTTTGAGCTGCGATTTTCCCTGGAAAACTGTTCTTTCTAGGGAAACCGATCTCCAACAGTGAACAAAAAGGAACACGCCCTCGACTCCTGTGTGACTGTAAATGCAGTTAATTACCTCTGGGCACTGCGGTGACAAATCAAAGTTCAGAGAGATGTGCTCACCTGTCTCACATATCATTTCTAAAAACCATTTCCTCTTTCTCCAGCTGGTGCGGGCACAGCTGAGCAGCTGTCTGACTGGTCTGCAGCCCAGAGACCTTTGGGTGTCATTAGCATGAGATGAGGTCATACCACTGAGTGCCATATGATCCACAAGTGTGAAGCATGTGCTACAAGGGCATATACAAGCTCTTTACAGCCATTTGACAAAGTGGGTTTAGAGTCTACACCACAGCTGTCCAGCGGTTCACCATCAGGGAGACGATGAGGGGATATTACAGGGCGAGCTGTTTGTTTTCAAGTCCATCACTATTCAACGTGTTTAATAATGTGGGAGTCTGCGATGTTCACTCATGCATTCCATCTGGAGTGTGATTCAGTTACCAAACCTACGAGCTTTAGTCAGCCATAAACTCTGGTTCAGCCACAATGTTGCAACAGCGTTGATGCCAGTGGATGCGGACTGATTTAAGCCTGCTCAAATTAGGGCTCATTACAGCTCTCGCAGAGGCGAAGCTGACACCCAGTCGTGTTTGATCACATGTTCAAAACAAGTTTCCAGAAACGAAAACAATGTAATCTCATCTGAGAGGCTGGATTAAGAGAATCTCGGCTGTTCTTCCATTCAAACAGAAGACATAATCAATCAGTTATCAAAACACGTGAGAGTCATATACAGCTTGTTTTTTTTTTTCATGACAGCAAGCACTAATGAGGTGGTGCTGCATTAGCATCAGTCTTTGCAATGTTTAGGTTACTCGGCTCCATAATGTTCAACCGATGCAGAGTCAGCTTTCAGGGGCACTGCCAGGCTTTAATGCAGAGCTTGTCAATTTGTAGCCCATTAACTGTCCTGCACTGATCATGGAGACTGGAAGTTGTATGCCCACTTAGGACTACAAGTGAATCAATGAGATTCAGCTTCGTAAGCTTCCCCTGTTACCTGGTTTGTATCCAACACGCCAGAAATCAGTGGAAAAAAAAGATGTTGTTCACAGCACCAAGTCCTGTTTTAACAGTCTGGAAACTTAAGCTGTTTATATACTCCCATACATGTACAGAAACATCATCATCTGTTACATTATTGCTAATATACATATAAAATATTAAATGTTCTGTGACTTCTCAGGACTGCTGTCTGTTTTTATGTGGTAATTTATTCTTGCAATAATAGGCTTGTTCATTAAAAAGGAGCTGCAGCATCATGTCACTTTTTTTTATGCAGTCAGCAGTTGTTGGTAATTTGTATTCAATGAGCTTTCCTGCACTGTAAAGTGGAAATGTCCACAAAGAGGGACAGATGGCTGCAAATTAAACACCTGGATCTATGGCAACTGAAGATTTACAGTAAGTTGCTGCATTCTGTTTTTTTTTTTAAATGTACTTAACTGGTAATTTATCACAAAACAAACTACTTGTTGTGGTTAAAAACCATCAGTAGTAAATCAAAGTATCCTGGTTTAATGCCCATGGTACCGTTTTTACGCGTACACTTTATTTGTGGTTCTCATTTACCTGATAATCGGGCCCAGCAGCAATAGGTGCAGGAAGAGGACCAGAGGCCGGTCCCGACCCAGGTCCCTGTGGATGAAAGTTAAGGCTAGCTGAATGAGCACAGCGGGCACCAGCATGAACACGATGGTTAAGCTCATCCAGATGACATCCTCGGTGTCGTGGTACATGCTGCAGAGCACCCCGGCGGTCACGAACTCGGCGCAGTAGAGCACGGTGGCCAGCACGACGCCGAAGGGAGGACGTACCCGGCTGCGATTGACCACCATCATGACCCCATTCTCCTCCACCGAGGAGCCCTGCTCCACGTCCGAGATCTCCCTATCCTGCTCCTCCACGGCCACCTCGCACATAGTGATTCTGATGTACACGCCGCGCAGTGATTAGACGGAGTGGCCACTTCAATTGGAATTGGCTCCCAGCATATTTCCTTTGACGCGCCGTTTCTCCAAACTTTCCTCCGAGTTGATCATCGCCGATTCCTCATTCCGTGTAACCGAGTGACCCGCCGTTCCACTGCAGGCAACCGTGCAACCCCGGGAGGCTTGTGTATTGTCTGCTTTCCCGTCGTCGTCGTACGTGGCGTTACTGTGTTCCTGCGTTTGCACCGTCGGTGTGCAGGACTGGCAAACTTCAGCCCAGTCATACACCCATCTCTCTCAATAACTCCAACCGGGAAACGATCATCCAAACTCAGCGGCGACCCGAAGCTTCTGGACGGTCGTTTCCTGTTTAAACACCGGGCAGATGGAGCCGGGCTGGAGGGGTTTTGCTTGTTTCTGTGTCGGCGTGCGCCCGTCGTTGGGTCATGTTTTCACAGTTTCATGCAACAGCTGCGTCAAGATAGACTGAAACCGGGGAGGCACCGGAAATGATGGATGCGAACTTTCAAAATAAGCAAGATGAGTTCGTAGGAGACAGAAGCAGAAAAAAGGAGTTTAGGTTATTTCCCAGCAGGCCAACATGTGACTGTCTGCACAGGAAAACTTCGACTGCTGCTGTTGGTGGAGGAAGAGGAGGTCAAAGCTCGGAAGTAATCAGTGCATATGAGTTCATCTTCAAGAAGTACTAATAATCAGTGGGAAAATGTTATACACACCCAACTCAGTGTCACATTTCAGTCTCAAACCAACACACACACACACACACGCACACACACAGACACCAGTGAGAAATAAAGCTGCAGTTCTGTTGCATGTACTTGCCTATCTGCCATATCCAAATGCAAGCTCAGTGAGGGCAAGCACACAGATATCAGTTTCACTCTCCATTTTTAGTTTCCACCAGCAGGCGGGCTCAGTTCTATTGTAATGACCTGCAAGCCTGAGAGTGGAGCAGCCACATGAACAGGTGCAGGAAACTACTAAAACCACCCTCACCCAGTTTCACGGTGATATGTCTTTCCTATATTACTATGTGCTAAGAGGGCACTCATTAGTTAATGATGGCACTCTGCAGTAAGAGTGGGAACCATTTGTTGTTTGCTCATCTATTCATGCAAACAAGTGTTATCACTGTTCAGAGAAAGCCACAAGATGGAGTGGATTGCCTAACGCCTGCACCGACTCACCCATTTTGGTTTCACTGTGGGGTTTCAGTTAGGTTAATATTTGGCTTTTTCTTTTTTTAATTGTCACCCTTTGGATCAGCCAGATAAAAAAGCTGGTGAGCCAAAAGCCCTAGTCGGGTTGTTGGTGACCTGGTGAGGTTAAATAAGCCTTCACATTTCTTTTTTTTAAGACAATAAGAAAAGGCATTAAGCTTACACCACTGTGGCTGCAACACTGAGCTATTATTTCCTCTTTTCTACAGAATAACAAGGGAAGTTGATTCAGATTTCTAGCACAGCTTACCCCCAAACATGACCTCTTCTTGTCTAATCAGATGATTTGTAAGTCATCATGTTTGGCATTGCAAAAGAGACACAACATAAAGTAAGGTTTTTCCTTACCAATGTAGAGACATGAAAGACAGGAGCATACTGTGCACTCTGTGTAATCAGTCAGCCAGGTCAGGGAAGGGCTGCACTGCTTTCCTGTTTCCATTGTTTTCTAACAGCAAACTGAAATAGACCTGGTGTTCTCCCTTTATGTTGAGCAGCTTGCTAACTTAGCTTGATTAAAAACAGAGAGAAACAGTCAGCCTGGGCCTGTACACATGTGTAAATAAGAAAGAATTTGACACGCAAGATAATCCCAAACATGTGTTTTGCATAATTCAGTAAAATATAGGACATATAGTGAGTCGTTTCCAAAAGATTTAACAGTTCACTTGATGGCACTCCAAACCAGTAAGTGAAAAGTAGCTTAGTCTGAGTTGAAAAGTGATTACACTATTAGAATTTGGGGGTCTCTGAAATATGATAGCAATGTAGGCAAGAGGAGCGGATAGGGGTGTGGTGCTGAACTGCTGATGTTTTTCACTGTGTGTGTGTGTGTGTGTGTGTGTGTGTGTCAGCTGACGCAGGGCTGTGGTCAGAGCTTGGGATGAGTTTAGTCAGCAGAGGAGGGCAGTACCTGATTGGAAGCCGGTGTAATGACATAATGAGATAAAGCTCTCACAGAAGCCACTGCTCCACGTCTCAGAAAGATGTCACTACACGTTTATTTGCTTACAAATTGAATCATGGCTGCAGAAGCCCTGCCTCCTTAACCCACTCTCAGGTTTTAGCTGATTGTAAGGATTCAGACGAGAATGCATGTAAACATTTCTTTGGCCAAAACAGCCGAGGCTAAAGAAAATTTATAGATTTCATTAAAACAAGGCAACACAGACAGTTTGTACTGCGCTAATGTGCACTCTGAGCCAATGCTGAGCCAGGATAGACTGTAAGATGCACAGCAGCCACAGGCAATAGAGCCGGTGACTATGAGGCCATCTAGTGGTTAATGTTAATTAGAAAATGAACTGGACAGCTTAATTAGGATATCAATACCATTATGTAACATCGGTTCACATTTCTTAATGTTAGACTGAATGGATTTTGTTAACCTCTTTTGATATTTTCCCTTTTTTATTGCTTTTATAAATGAATCATGGTCAATATAACTTTGCTTTTTTGATAAGATTTTGCAAAAAAAAAAGAAATAAATAAAACTTATTTAATATCAAAGTGAAAACAAAAGTCTATAGAGCAACATCAATAAAATTAAAGTTATGTCATGTAAAATGAGTGATTGCACAAATTCACCCCCTTCAAGTCAGAATCCAGTAGACGTGCCTCTGGCCACAATCAGCACTGAGTCTGTGTGCACAGGTCTCCATCAGACTTGCACTTCTGCAAACTGCACTGCAATTTTTATAGTCTTTGAACCATTTCTATGTAGCTTTCGCAGTATGCTTCAGGGTCATTGTCTTGCTGGAAAATTAATCTTCTCTCAAGTCAGAGTTTTGTTGCAGACTCAGTCAGACTGTGCTGCAGGATTTCCCTCCATCTTTAGATGCCTTCCTGCTGACAAGAGACACCCACACACTGTGCTGCACACTGGTGTGTTTGTGGTGATGTGCACTGTTTGGTGTCCAACAAACATAGCGTCAAGTCTGATGGCCGAAAAACTCTGTTGGTCTTATCAGACTAAAGAACCTACACTGGAGTCTCACATTTCTTTGGTGAACTCTAGTCTAAGAAACTGCCTGCAATGTTGAACTGACTCAGCGTGTGCCTTACATTCCCATTACCTAAAGCTCTGGGGGAAGTTCACTGGCTTTTCCCCAAATTATGCTTTTCAATAACATGTTCCTTCATGGTGTAACTGTATCCAAAAATATTGATTAACCAGTGACTGGACCTTCCACACACTGGTGCCTTTGTACTACAATCACTTGAGACACAGCAGTGAGGTGATATCCATTTCACAGAATGTGACATCATTACCACCAGCTGGCAGGACATCTGTTGAATTAGATCAGTCATTTTAGAAGGGACGATTATTTACACAGTAACTTAGCAACCTCCTCCAGTGCACTGGCACTCCC
Organism: Apistogramma diplotaenia; assembly: GCA_015052665.1. Taxonomy (NCBI): domain Eukaryota; kingdom Metazoa; phylum Chordata; class Actinopteri; order Cichliformes; family Cichlidae; genus Apistogramma; species Apistogramma diplotaenia. The sequence goes on from VOQJ01008316.1 coordinate 48,918, forward strand.
TGATGGCAGCAGCCTCCCCCAGTAGGACACTCCCAGGCATTCCTTATCAATGCACCGATTGGTCTGGTACGAGGAGGAAAAACACAATAATCGTTCTATTTAAACTGTAAACTCAGTAGGTACATTGAATGGTGTACACTGAATGGCCATTATGGGGGTCATTATCTCCCCGGGAGACTAAAACTGTGCAGTTTAAATCTGCTCCTACTACCACTTTCTGACTTCACCAAGAAAAGGAGATCAAAGCACGCCACAGATCACCCCACTCGACACAATTAGTTTTCCGGAACAGATATAGGCACCTTCACTTGGTTGAGTTTAAGAAGGAGCACACCATCCAATGGGATCAGCAGCTGGCTCAGAGGGATCTAGGATTGGTTGAATTGCCGGTACAACATTTTCCAGGTTGCACCTCCCACATGGGGTGACCAAAGGCTTAGTGTGAGCCTGATTAGTTATGTAGCCGATGGATGCAAGATGTTAGTAAAGGGGAGCACCCAAACAAATGCATGGACGTAGACATACTTCTGTGAGTATCACTGAGTAGATTGTTAAGTTTTAGAAATTTTTGCATGTTGTGGCACCTGCTGAATTTCAAATGCTTTGTTGTGAGTTGTAGAGTCACTGCATTTTAGCAGCCATGTGACATGTTTGGTGATTGTGTGATTGCTTCTCTCTCATGTTAAAGAAATTATAATAAAAGTTATTTTAATGGTGATTCCAAATTATGGGTTTAAAGTTTACATGGAAGTTTTTTTTTTGATAATGTGGATTTTTATTGAATTACACAAACTGGTTCTTATTTTTCATTTTTAATAGTCCAGTTTCTCTTTTTTATACCTTTTTCTTTTTTTTTAATACCTTTTCTTACTGCTAAAATGAATATATATAAGTATTCTGTACATGTACAAAGTATAGTTCAGCCAAAGGCAAAAAAATAATTATTGTAGTTGACAAAATTCCTAAAATTATCAAATCTTATTGATATTTTATATGTTACAAATTCAGAATATTCTTAACTTATGCTAACTTTCAGCACTCCACACGGGTGTGAGGCATAAATATTTATTTGGAAATGCCTTCACTGCACACAAGTTGCAAATATAGTTCTGTGTATTGTGTTTTAGTACTACTCATAACTAACTAACTTTTACAAATGTCAAAAACACTGAGATTTATGACTCGTATGAAAACCCCGTTTCCTAAACTTATCCCATAACAGAAACAGGGATGATCTGTACAAATATGGGGCAGCTTGTTACAAACACTGTAAAAGGAGGCCATCCTAAACTGGCTTTAGCAGATTACAGGACCAGAACAGATGCACTTGACAAAGCAGTGGATGATCTGCTGGTGGGGTTTATTTTTTTTTGTTTGTTTGTTTGCTTGTTTTGTTTAGCTTGCACATGGTCTGCCTCAGATGCACCCATCGCACAGCTTTTACAAGGCAGATACACATTCATAAAAGACAACATCAAGACAAGTTACTGAGAAATATGAGGCTATATATGCACATAACGACCTGTTCAGAAGGTAGATAAGCAAGTAAGACAATATCTGTGACTACAGAGAAATACTCACCACGGGTCTGGCAGAGCAATGGTACCAGAAAGAAAAGAAGCTCTAAAAATGGTGTCAGATATTACGGCTGATTTTCTAAAAATATTGATATCTGAGAGGTTGGATGAGAGAGCCACAGGAAAACTGGTTCATAAAACTTTGTGCAGTTGGTGTGCAGAGCACATGGGGTTTCATATTTTTTTTAATTACGATTTGTTTTTTGTTTATTAGCCATTTTAACACCAAAGTTCGGATCATTTATCTGCTGTCGTGCATTGGCATGAACTGTTTAAAGTAGCACGTTCCTCCCTTTCTCATGGAGAGCCATATAAAATGTTACTGAGAGCTGCTCCTGGCCCGGAAGCTGCGCCCGGGATAACCCTTGGCACTGAATGCACTGTCAGGAGTGACCATCTGTAAATGTCTCCTAAGCCTACAGGAGATAGACACAAAGCATCTCTGCGATGGATCTGGCCATGTTCCCCAGTGACTCAACACTGTAACAAATGGCTGTAAAAACTACAGCATGATAATACAGTAAGGTGGCTGTATTTTGAAAATACAGCTCTTTGCTGTAAACTGAAATGGGTCTGAAAAAAAGATCGAATTTG
>VOQJ01008316.1:51277-72357 GCA_015052665.1 Apistogramma diplotaenia
TAAATGTCTCCTAAGCCTACAGGAGATAGACACAAAGCATCTCTGCGATGGATCTGGCCATGTTCCCCAGTGACTCAACCTACAGGCTTTATCTGTGTGTGTGTGTGTGTGTGTGTGTGTGTGTGTGGGTCACACTGAGATTTACCATCTGTCTGCAGGTATCAGTTTCAGAGAAGATGGTGGCCACTGTGCACACCTTGCTCACCTCAAGTAAACATGTTCAACCTGATGAGCAACTGCTGCACCTGGGTCTCCAAAATACAGGAGCCGATCAGGTGCAAAGATTACATTTCCTTCTTCAAACCCCAGTTTTACTGCCTGACTTACTAAAATTAAAAATACTTCCAGATCTCTCGAGGAGATCATTTTTAGGCATTCTTTTACTATTAGAGCGCTGATTATTGCTAAAATCCACAGATATCAACTGGAGCTAAAGAGTACCACTTCTGCTCGAATAAGACAATGTATTTACTCGTCTGCAGGAAAGTGACCGTTCTTCTGGTTGGTCTTGACAAAGCAGGAAAAACATCCTCCATCAGAGGCATGTTAAGAGGTAATGTGCACGTGACTTTACCTCAAGCTCACCTGAAGTGTTTATTGAAAAAACAACAAGTAAGCACCTGTGTTTTCCTGCTTCAGTCCCCAACGGTGTCGAATCAGGCCCCACCCATGGCTGCATTAGATACGAGCTGAGAGTGGAGAACTACCTGGTCACACTCTTGGATGCTGGAGGGTCCGCAGAGTCGCGTGGAGCCTGGAGGGAGCTCTATGGAGAGGCTCATGGCATCATCTTTGTGGTGGACTCCAGTGACAGGCAGAGGATAAAGGAGGCCAGGGAGGTTCTTTCGGACCTGCTGAAACAGCCGAGGGTGGCAGGAAAGCCCCTGCTAGTGTAATTACTCTCTGTTTTATCTGTCTGAATATGAAATCATGTGCAAACACTGCCCTCTGGTGGCTCATAGAACAAATTGTGACACTTGTCATTTGCTTTCAGGTTGGCCAACAAACAGGATAAAATGAATGCTTTGCTGGGTAGTGAATTGATTGAGATTTTGTCTTTAGAGAAGCTGGTCAACCAGAGCCGCTCTCTGTGCCATATTGTAAGTATTACATCAAAATTCATCATGTAATCAGACAGAAATCTCCTATAATGAAATATAGAGAAAACCTCAGCACGGAATCGCTTACATGTGCTTCCTTTTCCCCCCTGTCAGGAGCCTTGTTCAGCCTTAATGGACCTGCGACGCTGGTCAGACAGGAAGACCCTGCGGGGTCTTCGCTGGTTGCTGCGAGCTGTTTGCCTGGATTATCCAGAGCTGTGTGCTCGAGTAGCTCAGGACAGCAAAAGGCCTCTGGAGCCAAGAGAGAGGGAGAAAAATGGGAAAGTGCAAAGAAAAACCAAGGTTGAACGGTAAGAGACGCCTTCGTAGCCCAGAAATGACACATAAAAGCGCGAACGTTTTTCAAACTAATGTGTTGTCACCTCAGAACAAGATCCAGCAAGTCAGACCTTCGCAAGGTTCATCGGCCCAAAGACAAGGAGAAAAAGCCCAAGGGCGAAGGAAAGCTGCAACCCATTCGGAACATGCTGCAAAAGGTCAGAAAAACATCCAGCATCCTTTAAAAAACCTTTTAAATCTAAAGTGATCAACAGCTCAGCCATACAGAGAGGCATTAAACGCCTGGTCTATATCTTTACAATAGAGCTTCGGGCAATTCCACTGATCCCTAATCAGTCTAAACGTTAACATGCATGAGTAGTTTTATAGCGTCACTATAAATGAAACCTTTCTCCAGGACACCTCACTGAAAAAGAAGCTTAAGACGACGAAGAAGAAGAAGCCGGGTAAGGTGAAGGAAGGCGAAAGAGATGAGGAGCCGGCCAATGAACAAGAAGAGGAAGAGGACGGTGACGGCAATGAAGGAGAGCAAGAAAATTCCGGTCACAGAGACAAAGCCAGCAGTGCCCTGATCCCTCCGAAAAAAGGCAAATTCAAACGCAAAGCAAAGGTGAAAGAAGAGACACTGGATGTGCCGGAATCGCCGGAGAACGAGGAGAAGCCACTGAAAGGTTGTCACCAGCTCTTACTGGATTCGATTATTTCAGCCATTAACTGTTTAAGAATCTAAACTCTAATAATATATATATATATATATTTTTTTTTTTGTCTTAGCTAAAGGTGAAAAGAGGAAGAAGAAGAGAGCTGCGAAAGTAAAAAGAAAAAACAAGATCAACACAGAGGAGATGTCTGCAGCTTATTCCCAACCTGTCGACCTTTCTGCAACCTTTGGTGAGCCTCATCCACTTCTTCCATCCACCAATCAAATACAGTAACAGCACGTTGGACTCTGACAGCATGAAATCACAACTTCAATGTCATAAGCTGAACCTGTCTCCTGGCAGATCTTTACCGGAAAGCAATACTAGCTCTGAAAGAACGTCAGGATCAGGGCCAGTGAGAGTGAGTCCCCGCTTGTGTCCCGCCCCCTGAGTGTGAGGATGTGCGTCTACAGCAGCAGTACACAACACACTGAATTCCTTCACGCACACTATTTCTGCATCACTTCCTATACTTTAGGCTTTCGACCTGATCCCCGAACCTTTGGAGTGAAGTGGCAGATTCCAAAGTGTAGTGAAGGGCAGGTCTGAATATTTGTCTATGAGTAGTGTCAAATTCTAAAACACATGTGTTAAATCAAAACTTGTGTGAAAGGCCAAAATGTTAAAGAGGATTTTGTTTATATGTTTGCAATTTTGAATGTAGGGAAAAGAGGATTTTTAAAATGTTTCTTTTTATTATTTGAATGTTTTCCCACAGTAAACAGTGCACTGGGGAAATACTGCATATTGTTGAGCTGATCGCTTGTATATTACAACCGTATATGTCATATAATAAACATCTATCAACACATTTGCATGGAATGTTTTATGTCTTCACGCAATAGCAGCAGGAAATATTATTGAGAACATAAAGTATTTGGGCTCATATTGTGCAGAAGCGCCACGATCCTCCTGTTTTCTCCCACAGTCTAAAAACACGTTTATTAGGTTGACTAGCGCGAAGATGAGGCTGGTGAAGACTTTAAATGTAGTTTAAGTCACTGAATCTTTACTTTATTTGTCATTTAATAATTATTCATGCATTTTCCCCCCTCGTTTTCTCCATCTGGAGAAACTCCTTCCCAGATTGGCTGACAGATTTGAGACTCGGTGTTTCAGCCTCATCCTCACTGTACTGCAAAAGGCTCCAGCAAGGACAAAAGATGAAGATAGTTATGTGGTTTGTTCACTGATCCTGATCATCAGTTATGATGAAGCTTGCGGTGTCCTCATTATTACCTTTCAATGCTTTTTTAAGCACACGGTCTGCATTGAATGTGTAATAAAGCCATCCATCCAGCCATCCATCTTCTTCCACATTTCCTTCTCAGGGTCACGGGTGGGGGTGGGGGTGGAGCCTATCCTAGTTGACAATAGGGCAAGAGGCAAGATACAATCAAATAGGATTGTGGCCATGTGGGTGACTTCACTTATTACATTAATATTATGTGTTTTATATTTCATTTCATTTTAATCCAGGATTTAAAGACAACAAAAACAATTTTTAAAGCTGTTTAGACGAAAGAAAAATGGCTAAATGAACCCAGAAGGAGACAGATGCAAAAATAATGCACTTACGCAGTGAAAGAGCTCTGTGTTAACATCTCATTTCTTTAACATGCACAAGTACGATGTGTGAAAACATGAATTTGCACAGGCGGCAGGACTGTGGCACTTTCACTGCTGCTCACAGTTTAAGCTGCAGAGCGCCGAGTGCAGCTTTCACTCACAGACTGTCAGTGATTCCTCCTCGGTCACTGACTGAAGGCTGAGATTCAGACAAGTTTGCAATCGTATTACATTTACAAAATGCTTTTCATCGAGATGTTTAATTTGCTGTTGTCTGCTGGGGGGCAGCATCCTGAATCAGCTCCAGTGTTTTAAAGCAATACTATTCCACACACTGAGTTTTTGAGGCAAAGAGCTCCCACTGGCCCTACAGCTTTGGGCATGTGTCCTCCATACCCATGCAGTCATTTGCACCTGCTTCTAGGTGTATCAGCTGCTTGCAAATATATATAGTTGTTGGACTCATCTCAGAGGGGGATAAATGTGCCTCAGGAAGAATGGCTCAGACCCGATCTCCCTCTACATCCGTGGTGACTGTGTGGACCTATGTTGGCCTATCCTGGACTGCAAACACCTCAGCCGTCACCAAAAAGGCACAGCAGCAACTTCACTTCCTGGGAGTGCTCAGGAAGAACAAGCTGCTGGTGACCTTTAACTGCGCCGCCATCGAGCGCGTGCTGACATATTGTGTCACAGTGTGGTAGAGGAGCTGAACCGAAGCAGAGAGGAGGAGGCTTCAGCAGCTCATCAACACAGCTCAGAAGATTGTTGGCTGCTCTTGGCCTGCCCTCTGCTTCAACAAAGCCAAAATTATTTTAACGGATCCGTCCCATCACATGAGCCTCTGGGATGACCTTCCCGAAACCCTGACCTCAACCCTATTGAAAATTTGAGGATTATGCTTAAAAGCTGGATTTTTTTTGCCATGAAACCAAACAGTTTAAATGATTTCTACCAATTCTGCCAGGAGGGGTGGGCAAATATCCAGCTAGAATTACACACCAGAAGCTTGCTGATGGCTACTAAAAGCATTTGGTTGAAGCTGAACATTTTAGCAAATATTAGTGGTGGTGTATGTGCACATTGGAGCCTGTGTGTATACTTGTTACCCTGTGTGGATTAGAGAAAATCCAAAATAAATGCAAACTTGTGCAACCAGTTATTGCTCTTTAAAGTGACCCTTCCCTTTAATCTTACTCTTGAACCAGAGTATAAAGTTATCCGGGCTAACAGCGGTCCTCTCGCGGCTCCCTCCCCGCAGCTGGATGCGGAGCAGGCAGGGACCTAGTCGCCATTTTTGTGGTTGATCCAGAAGCCCATCCCCCTCGCGCATCTTCACCGGGAAACGGTCCGGTTTCATTCATTTCAGCGGGAAGCGCCTGGCCGCACGCACCGTAACGAAAGATGGCCTCACCAAGGACAGTAACCATTGTGGCCCTTTCTTTTGCTCTGGGTTTATTTTTCGTGTTTATGGGGACTATTAAGCTCACCCCGCGGCTAAGCAAAGATGCTTATGACGAAATGGTGAGTAGCGTTGAGTCTTACCCATGAAGTGTCCGCATCTTTGGGGGTAAAGGCCATTGTTCTGCGTTGGCTACAGACGCGAATAATGCGCGGGGAAGCTGACCTAATTAGTAAAAGATACGGAAAATGAATACGTTCATTGCTGGTTTGCTCTTTTAACGCGCCTTTGTGCTGCATTATTTTCCCACTCGGGAGTCCTGTGCGGTTATATAAATGGTTAGACCTGCTGTATTGCCTGCAATAACACTTTTAGCACACATGCTAAGCCACTAGGTTTTAGGATAGACATCGAATTATTCTATTGTTAATACCAGTAAATTAATTTAAATAGATAGCACACATAAAATAACCTAAATGTGTCTACCCATTGCTGAATAGGGATAAATAATGAATGAAAGCACTTTAACCCCCCCTTAAAAGATGCTGTAATTCAGCTTAAAGATGTAAACATACATGCGGGATAATTAACAGATTTTGAAGCGACGGATTGCTTTTTATAGCCTATTAAGTGTGTTGCAGCTGCCAAGTATTTAAAAAAAGCAACTTAGCAGCTGGAGCGCAATGACGACGCATTCGAGCAATTTCTGTGAGATGCACCTACGAGTGCTGATGTTGAAATATCCTGTGGAAGATGATGCCATGCCAGTTGGTTTAATTACTGCGTGCATGCCCAGACAAATAGGCTCATTGACTTATCATAACTGCATGGGTTCACAGTTTGCTTTTTTAGCAGTGAGCAATAGGCTGAAGAGACTTTGTGCAGCCTCCCTGATGATAAACTGTAATTTAGATGTTGCACCTGCTGACTTGAGTGTGGTGGCTCCACCTGGTCTTGACATCCTTGGCAGTTTGTAGGCCACAGTTAAACATATTTATATAGTTAACTAAATATTCATGATATGATATTTGTTTTTCTCCTTCTAGAAAAGAGCATACAAGAGTTATGCCAAAGCATTGCCAGGTCTGAAGAAGATCGGGATCAGCTCAGTCCTGCTACGTAAGATCATTGGCTCTCTGGAGGTGGGCTGTGGCGTGGTGCTCACCCTTGTGCCGGGCCGGCCGAAGGATGTGGCCAACTTCTTGCTGCTGCTTGTTATGCTGGCTGTGCTGTTCTTTCACCAGCTAGTAGGAGACCCCCTGAAACGGTACGCCCACGCTCTTGTCTTTGGTATTCTGCTCACCTGCCGGTTGCTCATTGCCCGCCAGAGCGATGACCGGCCGGAGAGAGACGACAGCAGAGAGGAACTGCACATCAACGATCAGGAAAAGAACAAGGTCAAGCAGTCTTAAGATCTTGTTTCGCTTCGGTCAGACCCACAGCAAAGGGAACCTGGTGCGCCTCTGTGGATTGTAGTCATTCAAATTTTGAAGGAAACAGTCACTACTAGTAATAATACACACACACACACACACATATCCTCTGTCCCATCCACCTGACTGATGACTCTCACCTAGTCCTCTGCACTCTTACTGTGAAACTCAGAACTCCTGACCCGTCCGTCCTCTACATAACCACGGACAGTCGTACCTTTGGAAACCGATGAGCTCAGCTCATTGTCACACCTTTCCATCCAATTTCCCTATTTATTTCAATCCTACACTGTGTTCAATGTTTTACTTAACTATGGATTTCCTTCATGTTTTAAGTTGATTTGAGAATGCTGTTTTTCATGAACGAATCTTTGTAGCTTGTTTTTATAATTTGTTTTTATACTGTAGGTAGGAAAGATAGTGAATAATGAATTTAAAGCATGTTTAATTTGGTCAAGATTACAGAATTTAAACTGAAATAAGCACTGATGAGGGAATTTTGGGCTAACTGTACTTTTTAATTAGTCTTACATATCCACATCTGATGTTGATGCAGTGTTACCAGAAGGCTACTTAAGAAAAAACAACAAAAACCTTACGAGTCCTCTTTAATTTTTCATCTCAGTAGACCTTTGCAGAAGTATGCATGAAATCTTCTCCAAGTAAAATAATCATCCTTTCAGTTCAGTTATTGCACTGAGGTTGTTTAGCTGGGAATGACAGCAGACGCTGCCTCAAACGTGGGCTGCTGGCTTGTACTGCAGAACATAACTAAATCAGAAATGTCTTTTCTTGTTGAAACCCAATTTTACCATTTGTAATTCACACTTGGAAATCTCAAATTCTAATCACGGGTTTCTTTTTTTCCTTCTCCGAAGATATAAAAAGCATTCCCGCTGCAGTTGAAAATGCTGTCAGTTTTGAGACTCACAATATTTCTGTAAATGCTATACTTAAAATAAATAATTGGAGCTGATCCTGACTAGACATTGTTTTATTAGCAGTCGTGCATTTCGTTCCACCAAAGTTACCTAAAAATACTCTAAATATGAATCACAGGATGATGTGTTTTTTTCCCCGTGTTGTAGCCTCGTTATATAACTTCAGCCAGTCCCTGTCAAAGTAATTCCTTCATATTAGAACATAAGCTACATGCTACTCAGAAAAGTGCTGCTTGCCACAGCTCTGTAATGCAGTTATTGGTGATGTTATTCTGTGCATTAGTCATTGATTGGTTTGTTATGACATACTGCTTAACTCAGGGTGGCACTAAGCTTTTTTTCTCTCCAAAGTATGAAATATGTTGGGAGGAAATTACTTATTTTGCTTGGTTCATCTGAATTATCGCGTAAGATGATTCCTGATGGCTTGAAACTCACCTGTCACACGAACAGGAATCAAACGTGCACTCTGGCGCTCACGGTTCTTTGTCTTTTGTCACTTCTCCTCCCACTCGGTGTGAAAAAGAGACGAGATGGTTGTAGTTCGGTTGAAAGTTAGGAGGAAGAAGCCATCCTGAAAAAAATGGTGTATTTTGTATTCCCTAAAGGGCTAATTATCACTGTGATGTTTGCAGGACAGCTTTATCCACATGAAAACAAACACGTAATTCAGTTCTGAGCTGCAGCTGAGATTTCTGGCCTACTGAATTTCATTTGTCACGTGCACCATCGCTGCAATATTTGGGCTAAAATACGACATTTCTGAATATAGTTAGTGCACTAAGATGGGTGGCTAAGAGTATCTTTGATCCTTTATCCTGTGCGTTCTTGGACCTGGACGTGCCACTTAGAGGCATACTTATTGACATAAACACATATAATTGTATGAAAAAAGTTGTTTGTTACTGTATTGCACAATGGCATTATCTCCTCTCCTTTTGTAAGGGATGGTCCTAAAGAAGGAAGGATTGAAGTGCCACAGTTTGACATGCTCTTATCATGGCTGCCGCTTTGATAATTTGGGCCATTTCACTCAGGCTCTTTGTTCAAAAAGCTGAGGCAGTCCCGTTTTCTGTTTGGTGGCTGTGCTGCTCATTTAAATGACAGTTTAAAAAAATATATATCTGTGAGGCTCTGAAGATGTCCCAATTTTGGAAAAGATAAGACTGCCTTGTACTACTCAGGTTATATTAACAATAAAAAGCATATCTGAGTGGCTCCAAGCCGAAGATCCCCAGCTTGATCCCGGAGGAGGCACAAATCCCTTTGGGGTTGTGTCAGGAAGGACATCATGCGTAAAAAATCTTAACCAAACATGCAGAACTACCTGCTGTGGTCCTTGTGGATAAGAGAGCAGTAGCTTATATTCTAAAAAAAGTATCTGCCTATCTGTCTGGGTCTTTTTGTTCTGTCAGGGAAGGTGCTACAGGAAGGTCTTGGATTCAGCTCCAGTCTGGGGCCTTTCTGTGTGGAGTTTGCATATTCTCCCTGGATACTCTGGCTTCCTCCCACAATCCAAAGACAAAAATTGGCCGAAGGTGTGAATTTGAGCAGGAATGGTTGTGATAGTTTGGTGACCTTTCCAGAACGTACCCTGCCTCTCGCCCTAAGACTAGAGGCAGGGTGATACAGCTTATCTGTCTGTGTCGACTGCACTTGGGCAGAGAATCAAGCATGCATATGTTAGGAGACTCAAAAGAGGTGGCATTTAATTGTAGGCAAAGCATTTGTACAATAATAACGAGTGTATGCTGAGAAATGTGCTGAGAAAATGTAACTTCAGAGGTCAAGAAACATTTTTCACTGTGAGCTACCAAAGTAAATAAAAAGACTCATATAGCCTAAAAATCAGATATATATTAGGCTAATACGAAAGGTTCTAAGCTCTTCGTAAGTTATTACAGACACACCAGCTCTGTATTTGGTAGGTAACCTGCTTTATCACCTGAACCACAGCCACACCAGGTGTGAATACATTTACATATTTTCATCATTTGGTTTCATTTTCACAGAAAATGTGCTTTAAAATGTATTATGAATTGAACACAGTGAGTAGTATTGGCTTGTTATGTGTATCGTAAGGCTAAACACACAAAATTATTCTTCCATCCTCAAAACGGGGTCCAGAAAGTTAGGTTTTTATTAAAGTAAGTTTTGAGTAGCTGTGAAACAGCTACACCACCAATTCTACCGGTGATGAGCAGCACAGACAGCTACTGACTCTGCGGAAGACGGAAGGACTACAACTCCCATGAAGCAACAGAGCGGAAAGACGATACTGCGCAAGCGCAGAGCAAACGGTCGCGCGGATGATTTGAGTTTTGTTTGAATGGCTGACGACCAAGGGGAGTATTGTGTTTTTAAGTTTTGGCAATGTAGAAATGGCAGCAACGCAAAACCTCTCGGATTCAGACCGGTCGTCTGTAAGCGACCAATCTGTGTCCAGTCGGAACGGTAACAGAAGTCTGAGAGTTGCCGAGAAGGAGAGGAGGAAGAACGAGGCGGAGGACCCGTTTGTTTTAGCCCTGAAGTACTTCTCTGATGGTAGGTCTCAAATATAAACCTCATCCACACAGCAGCAGATTGCGGCGTTGCTGCTACCAGCTATCTGGGGCTCAGCAGAAAACATGGTGAAAATCCGACGAGGCCAGGAAGGGTGTGCATGCTTCTGTTACTTTTATATTTAATGCAGCGTATAACGTCACTAGCTAGGTTATGCCTCCCCTTGTATTAGCATTGGGACCCCTGGGCAGCCAAAATATCAGTGTCTTTGGATGTTAAGTAGCAGACTTTGCGTCGTATTCAAACAAAGGGGCCAGCCCATACCGGCTCACCCAAACATCAATACAACACTGAACCTAACACATTAATGGGACCAAGCAGTTTTGAAGTTGGTCCTAATCTTTGTGGGCCTCATAAATTTATCGTCTTTTTAGGGGGCTGGGTTACTGAATGCCTTGCAGTAATAATAATATCTCCGCAAACGAAGAATCTTTTATTTTGAAAAATCCTCCTCCCACTTTCCCCTAATCATGTTTGATTCCTTAACCACTTGTTGTTTTCAGTGTCATTTGTGGGCTTGAGCCTATGCTGACAATGAGCGAGTGGCCAGCGTATCACAGTGCTATTATTTTTACAGTTTGATTGAAAGTATAGATGATTTCATGTGTTTTAAAGAAAAGGTCAACCATCTGCTCATCCATTCTCCACTTATCTAATTCAGTATGACAGGGGGCTGGAGCCTATCCCAGCTGTCAGGCGAAAGGCAGGGCACACCCTGGACAAATCGCTCTTAAAGAGCTTATGCATTAAATCAACAAACCAGACAAATATGGCAGATGGGCAGCTTTACCCTGAACCTGAGTATTTCAAAATCTGTTGATCTTTAAGTAGATGATTTGAGAATTACAGTAATTTTAAACAATGTGAGGCCTGAATATTTCACTAAAATATGACGCAGTGATGCAACTTAGTTGCTGATGGGTAATGATGCTAAATCACTACTTTTAACTATGACATCTTTAGTCAGACCTAATGCTAAGCCAGCATCACACATACACACACAGTTTCATATTCTGTGAAGAGGGTGATATAGTCACAAACCGCTTTAAATGGGTAAAGGAGGCTTTCAACACACAAAATTATGCTTTATTACAGAAATTTGTTGCTAAACTGTAGGGACCCTGGTGACCCCAGCTGCCCAGCCTGGTTAGTTTATTCTCAGTTTATTCATATACTTTGATAGAACATAGACTTAGATTTTTTTTACCCTGTAACCACGTTGTATCTAAATAACCACATACCTCCATGTAACCAGAAAGTCTAAATTACTAAATTACTTCCATGATTTGACTACATAGCGCTGTGGTCTGTTTGTGTTGTTGTTAATGAGGAGCCACCCAAATGCAGGAATATTTTATGATGGCTTTAACACTCAGCTAAACTGTAAAAATATCGAGTTTTATGCCCCAGTTAGTAATAAACAGGATTCCTGGTAGAAAAAAACAGTTTGTTCAAGCAAACCGTTTGTCAGCTCATATCCTGTCACCCAATATCAACTGTTTTTCTTTTCTTTGTATAATTTTTTTTCTTTTGCCAAGAACACAGCTTGTATAGAGCACATTAAATTGTATATTTTAAGATCATGCAAGTGAAATGAACCGACCACAAGAGGTATAACTGAACAGGCTCTCATTAGCCTGAAATTTGATACTGTTCAATACTTTACATCTTCTTTTATGACATTTATTAAATATGTCTTATATTTCTTATAGTAAACATCTGTTTAAGTGTTTTACCATTTTATATAAACATACGTGCTCGAATGTGATGTGCCCGCTCCCCCTGCAGTTGAAGCCGGGACTCCTGTTCAGGGGAACGATGAGCTGGAGAGGAACCTGGTGTACGTGGAGAAGGTGGCCTATAGTCAGGGACTTCCCCCAGAAGCAGTTTCTGTTATGCTGGAGTTTGCCATGAGCCTCCGTATGGGTAAGACTTTCTCTTAGCATCATCTGCAAACTAGGTAAATTAGATCATTTCCAGCAGGAAGAAGGGGCTCGTGTAACAGAGTTGTAGAGAGTCAGAATCACAAAGCCAGAGAACACTTAGGAACGACACATCCACAATGTAAAACTGACTGAAATCTGTGCTTTTGTGAAAAGAACTTTATAGTAATACATTAGTCATATAGTATATACAAAATAATGAATTATTTCCCATCAGTGTAAAGACACCTGGACCGAAAGTGTGTCTTTACAGTTGCTTTCGTTTAAGAGATTCTGTCTCTGATCTTTCTGTGCAGGGACTGCTCCATGTGTCCGGGTGCTCAAGTGCCTGATTCCCGCCTCCGTGGTACCACAGGAGGCTGTGGTTCGAGCCGTGGTTTGGCTGAGCATCGGGAAAATGCCCATCAGCACTCAGGTAAGCGCCCATGAAATAAAAATGAGCTCTTTTTGGAGGGGCAGTGCCTCTCCATCTTCTGCTGTTAGAGTTTATGGCATAACTACTGTATATGGTAGATAGTTTTGAATTCGGCACGCTGATTGGAGACACTGTCTTTATGCTTTTCACTGAGTGTAATGTCTGTGCCTCAAGCGCTATGGTTCCAGAAGTGGCTTTAAGTTGGAGTTGTGTTTTTGCAGCTAAATCAGATTTTAAATTCTGGAAACTTTTTCACAGGCCAAACATTTTGTGTCTTTAAATTGGCACAGATTATTGTCAGGCCAACCAAACAGATGCTATATGGGTTTTGTCTGTGCCAGCCAATCATATTTGATGGTGAAGCCAATTGTTGTTGTTTTTTTCTCCACTTGGTTCTTGCAGACATGGTTTTAACATAGTTGGTCGCAGTTGTTCCCTGCTGAACTGCTTGGCTTCATCGCTGCTTGCAGCTCTATTACATTATAAAAGTAGCACCTTTTACATTCTAAAGTTGGAAGTTTGGGTTTTTTTTGTTTTGTTAAAATTTAATATAATTGAAACATTTTTCTGCTTCACTTCCATGTAGGTTCTTTTCATAAAGTGGGTGCTGACCGTATTTGATATGATCGATGCAAAGGACCAGCTACGAGCTATTTATGGCTTCATCTTCAACTTTGTTACAGATGAAAATCTGGTAAGTGTGCTGGTGGTCTTTGCATGGTTGTAATGATCTGTTCAGACACATCTGACGGCATCGAGCCAAATGGCAGCCTGGTCATTTATACATGATTAACACAATCTGCACTACACTGATTTCTCTTCGTCTCGATCCATTTATCCATCTCCCTCTGTCTCTATCTATCTCATTCTCCATCGCTCTCTTTTAATGTGGATTTTATTAGTAGTTGTCCTCATGATTTAGTAAAACATTTGGAAACAGACCCCAGTTCTTCTCCATCATTACTTGACATATTATCTATTTCTGAAATAAAATAAGATGGGAATTATTGAATTGTCATTTTTTTCAGTGCCCCTTTGCCTGCCATCTGCTCTATCTTCTGACCAGAAAGGAAAACGGTAAGATAAATATCATCACACCTCAAATATGATCTGTATACTGTGAACATAAAATTTCCACTATGTTTTTTTACTTCTTTATTTCACCTTTTTCTCCGAAGATTAACATCTCACTTTGTCACTGCAGTGCGAGTCTTCAGAGTCAGGAAACTACTGGACCTGCAGTCTAAACTGGTAAGCAGTGCGAGAATCATTGTGGTGCTTGATTACAGGAATGCAACTGCACTATTGTTGTTACCCTTCCAGCTGACCTTGTTGTACTCTTCATGATTAAAAAAAACAAAACAGAAAAATGTGATGCTGAGTGCAAAGATGGGACTGATTGCATGTGCTCATATTGATTGTTTTCTTCCCAGGGAAGGCAGCCTTTCCTCCTGCACCTACTGTCACTTTACAAAGTGTTCTGCCCTGAACTGGTGACACTCTCCATTCCATCACGGATGAAGGTTTGCATATAAAGTGTACTTGCTCTTGCAATATGACCATTTTGTTTTAAAAGAAAGCCAATGTGGTCGCCTGCTGCTTTGTTACAGAGCGGGTTTAAGAACCACATTTCTCCCTGGAAATCAGCATTGATTGCTGTCCAGAAGAGGAATGGTTCGCAAGGCGCTTCCGGCATCAGTCTGGTTTTCACAAACAAGGATAAAACTAACCCAAGGAAAAGGGTATGGATGTTAGTTTAACTTCTTTTTTTTCTGTGTTTGCAAGCAGTCCTGCCACACCTGAGCTGCTGCTGCCTGTTAGTACTTTAATATCTTAATTTGGAGGTTTACCTCTGTTTGTACTAGGAAGATTTGGTTGGGAGTAAAACGGTTATCTTTTTGTTATATAAGACAGCGTATCCAAGATAATTTGTATCCAAGCAGTTTATCGTGATTTTAACGCCTTTGCCTTGAACGTTCTTAGAAACACTGCCACCTGGAATTTCCCGCATTGACTCCCGCAGTGAACAAAGAGGCTCAGACTGAGCAGTCCTCCAGCAGGAAGGTGGTCCCTCTGGTGGAGCTCCACTCCTTTGCTCAGCTGCTGGAAAATATGCATCGCATAGAGGTAATTCCTCCTGTGACCAATCTCAGTCTTCTGCATCTGTCAAGTGCCGACACGGGGGAGGCCTCCGGATGCTTCGCTGCGTTGCTTTTTCTTCTCTACTTCAGATTTTAAAGATCAGCCGTTAACTATTTCAGCAACAGAATATAATACATGCTAGTACAAGGCCACTGCTACACCCCAGGAAATAAGATGCAGCATTTTCTGTAGCTCACAGGAAACATCACCAGTGATTACAGCACTCACATGAACACTGTGGTCCCAGGATGGACTGATAGCAAAGCAAAAGACAAATCTCTGATCTAAAGTACTAACATGGAAAACAAGGGAAAAGAGAATATAAAGAATTTTTACACCATTACAAAAGATTTATTCTGCACTATAGTGGCTACTTAGACTGAATAGATATCATGAAACTTCCTCAAATGACTTCCTCCATTAATGGATTTCTTTTCTCTGTAAGGGATTTTCCAGGAAATGTTATATTTATGTATGCAAATTAGGCATTGTTAAAATATGCGTGTGAATTGGCACAGCTTTCAGAGCAGAAATCTTAATCTTGGATTAAATCAGATTTAGATTTCATGTCTAATTTTATTTTATTGGCACACCAGAGTCAGAGGTTCTCACGCAGGAGATTACGCCGATCTCTTTTAATCACTCCCCAAAGACGGGAAAGTTCCATTTCCACGTTTTTAGGAATAAAATGTTCTGCACGCCAGGCTCCGAGTGACTCATTAAAAACCTCCTGTAAAAACTTCAGAGCACAGCAATCAAATTGGATAGTTTGGATGTGCTGCCGAAGTGGGGATTTGTGGCTCAGAGTGTAAGTAGTTATGAAATTCTATGCAGTCCTCACTCTTCTTTCAAATGAGGCGTTATTGCAGCCAGCGTAGACTTTCTTTCCATGCGTACGAAAAAAGACATTATTGAAGCAAAATGGCCCAAAACCAGAATAAAACAGGTGGAGGTTCCTGCAGTGCCTTTCTTTAGATTGTGATTTACCCTTTCGACCACAGGGTGGTGCTGTGTTACTGTTCTGTTTTTGTCAGCAGTTTGTGCTCGACTGCTAACAACTTTGTCCTCGAGACGCCACAGCGTGAGTGGCCTGTGGCTATTTATTGGATTAGAGCACAAAGTGACTTCATGAGCAGAGTGCCTGTCATTTGTTTTTGTTTTTTTTAACAGGCCGTTGCTTTTATTTATTTTTTTAAGCAGATATCATCAGCGTGTTATTTGTCCTTTTTATGAGTAATGAAAGAAAGAGATGTTAGTGGAGACGTATCTGAGTAATGCATTGGACAGAGTTGCAAAGCAAACGGTCATTTAGAGAGGCCTCTCCATAAATGTCTATTTGTCCTGCAGATTCAGTGACCTGATAAACCAATATAAGTCATTTTTAAATGGATTGCAGGGTTTTATGCGTCATGCTACATAAATTCACCTCTTTCACTGCCCACAAAGCAAATGTGGACAATGGGGCTTTGAGGACGACGGTGCCAAATGTGTTTATAGCGGGGAGAGTGGTGCTTTGCCACGTGTTAGGAAAGACAGATGAGTGCAATCAGTTTCCCTCATAAAACTATTCAGCAAAGGCATTGACAAAGGATCATTGATTATTTCCCTCACGGGCGGCTTTCTTGTTGTCAAAAGCAGAATGGTGCTTTCTCAGTTTAATGATACAGTCGCTCCATAATTACTGAAGAGCTGAGTTGTGTCCATTTACAGTCTGTCGATCTCTCTTTTTTTAATTCGTGTATTAAATTGACAAAGTCCCCATATTGAGAGACAGCTGTTCAGCCGCAATGAGAGACTATATAAACTATCCAGCGTGGTGGATGAAATATCCCGGTACTGCCATTATGGGGGATTACCAGATACTGAGGAAGTGGCTCAGAGTTAGATTAGCGGCCAACTCTGTGACAAGCATCTGTTAATTCTTATTCTTGATTTTACTTGAACGTAGTTTTATTCAATCAGTCACACAAATCAGCGTCTTTAACGTTTGTTTTTTTTACCCCCCTTTGTCTACATGTTTGTCTTTATGGTTATTTTAGTACTTTAATTATAATTTTCCTTTATGTTTTTCCACCAGCTGCCCGCTCAGATGGGCTCACTGCTGGGTTCCAGTCTGGCGCTGCAGTACCTGGACTGTGTGCAGGATGGGTCGGCCCTCCTACGCCTCAATTTCTGGTTAGGCTACGCTTTTCACGAAGGTAAGTCGGGAACACTCGGGGACAACCGCAGAGCTGCCGTGACGTGTTCTTTCTACGAGTTACAGCGGAAGCAGAGCTCGACCTTGAGCTGAACTGCAACACACTTAACTTAGTTGCCATATTAAAGAGATTCTTTGACAGAAAGGGGTTTAAAGACATATGAGGGTGTGTGTGTCTCTCTGAAGATGCAGTGCGTCTGAAATCTCCTGCTGTCCTCTTTGTACTCGTCTGAAATTTCCGCTCAGTAAATACCCCCTTTTTGCTGTGTGTTTTAAAGAGTTTTTATTCTGTGGCGATGGAGGAGCCAGCCAGACTTCAGAAGAAGCTCTCCAGTTTTTGAACAAGCTGCTGTCTGCACAGCACTTTCTCCAGGTATGCACCGAGCACAGATAGCGACTTCTACCCCTCGCAAATATTGCTCATTATTTCTGCTGCTCATTAACCCGCAGCCACATGACACCTGCTGTGTACCAAACAGGAGCCAAAGATTGATTTCACATCATGGTTTTTCACATTTTTTTCCCCCCCCCACAACAGGAAGGGTTTTCCAGTTCAGAGGTTTTCCTCTATAAATTTCTAAATGTTTGGGATGGCTCCCTGCTCCGTCCACAGATCCTCGGCCTGCTGAGCAACATTCCAGTTGTGCCGAGCTCCCGTGAGTTTTGCCTTTTCTTTCGAAGACCATCTTTTTCTTCACAGCTCAGTTTTCCTTCCTTTGCCTATCAAACACACACCTACGTAACTCAGGTTCTCTCCCCGACCTTGCAGTTCACTTGAATAGATTCACAGACGTGTCCTCATCTTGGCAAACTGTCTTTTTTGTCCTTTATGTTAGGAACTGTAGCACATTGAATTGTATGTAAGGTACAATAGTGACCTTTTGTCTCCCCCGTGTTCAGAAATCAGAAGGCTTCTGTTTGAGCCCCTCATGCAGCTTTTCTTCACATCATCGCTGTTTTTCAAGGTAGGCTTTTCTTTCTCAGGCTTCTGCTATTAAGTTAATAGAAAACGCATTAGTGTTTAGCTTGTATTCAAAGCACTCTTTGTATCCGTTCAGTGTTTAAAGTACTGCACAATTTGGTGCTTTTCCTCGGCTTCGTGTCCGTCTTTGTGCAGTGTGGACTGATGGAGTGTCTTAACAACATGCTGCTGAAGTGGCTGACCTGGCATTCTGTATACGCACTGGAGGATGACCTGGACATCAGCCTCAACAGCCACACGTCCATGTGAGTTTCAGATCCGTTTGGTCCAATTCCGTTTTTATGAATATAGCACATTTTTCCAAGCAGCAGTCATTTCAAGGCACTTTGTACTGGAAGGTGCAGACTTTCGAAAGAACACCCGGATGAGTCAGTGGTCTGATATTAGTATTCACGGGTAGGTGGGAGATGGAGAGCTTCTTTTTATACGATATTTGAAAGTTGAGACACATTATGTGAGCGCCCATGGCGGGCGGCGTCCATTCAAGAGTCCACTCAGTAACTCGAGAACCATTTGGCTTACACTTAACAGACTTCACGAGGAGTTTATGATCAAAGCAAGGTTGGGATTGTGTTTGGGGTCACTGGGGTCAAGATCAAGGTCGCTGTTACTAAAAATAGAAAAACAGTGTCTGGCCAATAATTTGTGTGGCCTATACTTGGTCAATAAGGAGCTTACATGCAGAGGTCAGGATCCATTAAAATATCAGCATCCATTTAACACCCCCTCTGTTATACGGATGACCTCTGCATCAGCTGATGGAGGAAAACAGTGCGTTGATTCAGACAGCAACAAACAGCTGCAGTTGACAAGCGTAATGGACGCCTTCCAACAGCTAGGAGTTCATTATTCAAGCCAGATTTCTTCATTCAAGTCACACCTTCGTTCCACAATTTTACTCATCTCTCAGATAAACACGTCTGTCTGCCTGAAAAATCCCGAATCCAAGCGCAGTCACACTGCGGCCTGGGAAGTACGAGTGCGTCAGGGCAACACTCCACGGAGCACATCAAACGCCACTCACAGCGCTCCCTGCGGGGTTCAGTCGGCTCACCGAGCTCGTCCATATTACTGTCCAAACGCCTCACATTCTCCACGACGATCGCTGGAGCAGCTCCAGCTCTGAAGCGCCATTGTTTCCCCCGTAGCTTCTCCAGGATTACAGGGTTTGCTCGGGGCAGTAGAACTGTCAGCGTGATCAACTGGTGAAGACAAAGCAGAGGCAAATACAAACACCATGACAACAAACGGAGCAAAATGCAGAGTGTAGGAGAGTGTAGACAAAAGCAAGTGGCTTACAATAGTGTGAAATGCATAGAGGAGTGGAAAGAGAGGCATGGAGACAAAACAGTGCATCACTTGATGGGTCAGCTCATAACTGTAAGCTTCATTCAAAAGGAAAGCCTGATAAAAATGTTAAAATTAGAGAGGTTGTCGATCTCCTTAGGAACCACAAATAAAAAAAAATCTTTTGGGATAATAGGGTCTTTAAGATATGATTTAACAGGTTTCTAGTGAGCCTTTAGAATAACTTGACAATAATGAATTAGAGTAGTCCAGCCTTGAAGTAACAAATGCTTGAAGTAGTTTTTCAGCATCGCTCTGAGATGGAATGTTTCCTGTTTTGATGAAACTGCAAAGAGAAAGCAGCCACTCCTCGAGCTTAAGTGGGTACAATGGTCAAAAATGACAGCACCGAAGGCCAGGGGAGCAATCCACAGCAGGTATCTGCTTAGACAAAACACTACACCTGCTTTCTTGTTTAAAAGTTTGTACTTTGCATCAAGAAATGTCTTCTGGTAAAAGTTGCCTTTGTTTATTGGGTTAATTGACTAATTGCTTTTCTCCAAAGATGAGGCAGAGTAGTTCATTTAGATTATTTCGAATTTAGTTAAATGTCAAGTCTCTTATTGAGACAAAAAAAAAAATTAATATGTTCAATCTTGAAAGACAGACCGCATTTACGTTGAATCCATCTGTTATCCACTGGCAGCGAAAGCAACTCAGGTGGAAGTGGTCATCGACATGTTTTCCCTTTGGGTTTTGAGCCCGTTTGTACAAGTCCTTTTTATTTGACTTGTGTTTGGCAACGAGTGCCACCCCGATATCCGGGTGAATGATTTTCCAGCTTCCAAATTGAAGCGTGGCGCAAGAGTCAATGATGTTTAAACGTCTGGGCTTCATCACACGTGTAATCCCACAATAAATGCCTTCAGCGAGTGGAAAGATCCATTTTGTTCAGTGTCATTTCCACGTTCACCCGTGGTATTTAGTCAGTGTACAATTCATCGAAGAAGTCATCGATTGCAGATTGTGTTTGTGCACTTTCCTAATATCTTTGTTTCAGTGTTTCTTTGTTTGTTGTGAGCCGCTTTGGATGGTTTCCTCTGTTTTATATGAAAAATTCCAACAGGACACGAGTTAAATGGTGTTAAAAGTTTCACTTAGCATCAGTTTGAGGTCAAATGTCTGAGCCTTTGCTCTGCCCTGTGTTCCAGAAACATGCCTCTGTCAGGGTTTAAGGACTCCGTCATGGAGCTGATTCACTTTGTGGGTCGGCTGGCCTCTGTGGGCCTTCAGCTGGAAGGCTGTCACTGTCTTCTCCTCAGCTTCGTCCTGGACTTCTATGAGACGGTAAAAACTGCTAATGCTAATTTCCTCTCAATCTGTGTTTTGGCTTTATTGTTGCTAACATGCAGTGTAACATTATTTAAAGATCCTCTGACCCTGATCCTCTGGGTGTTGGGTGTTTTCCTCCTCCCGCAGGTTTGTGACACATTTCTGAAGTATGGCCTCCCCCTCATAGTCATGCCTCCAGCCGGGGTTTTTTACCCAGCCCTGTTTGCCACTGACCCCGTCAGCGTGGACAGGCTGGCCTACATCATGCACAGGTGGGCGCTCTTCACCTCTCTGGGAAGCTGCCATAAGCTTATCTTAATGCATACAATAGCAATGGCCTGCTTCTACATATTTGATAAAGGAACAGAATTGGAATCAAATGGCTTCACTGAACTTGCATGTTAATGCATTATTAATGATAGAAGCTAAGAGGCAATACACTAAAGCCCTCTTCTTGTTTTTTTTTTCTTACGAGTTTATGAGTATCATTTATAACTCTAGGCTTTAATAAGTAGCACACGTTCTTATAGCTTAGCTAATCGAGTGCACCCCGGGGTTGTAAAATAATTTTACTGAAGCTAAGAGTAAAAAGCCATGGCTCCAAAATTGAAACATAATCGCATGGTATTTATTTTGATTGACCGTAGAGGACTGGCAGCTTCACAGTGATTTATGATCACAGTCACCACAGATCCATACCTTTTTGTCCCCCCCCCCCCCCCCCCCCCCACCAACCCAATTCCACTACCCCCCACAACAAAAAAAAGTGAAAGG
>VOQJ01008318.1:9563-20289 GCA_015052665.1 Apistogramma diplotaenia
CACACACACACGCATTTATATCTTCAAAAGACATTAAAGTAACTTTCACTTAGTTCGTGCACATTTGCCATCACTGCAACAACAGTCTTTCAGCGAACCTCGAACCAAGACTTCACTCTGAAATCGAAAGATTTACTTTGAATCCCAGATTAACTGTGCGAACACATTTATGTCCTCACAACGTAGACAATACATGCACACACATCACATGAATTCACACACCTCTTTTATGGTAACATTGGGCGCAGACAATAAAAATCTGATCAACAGACTGTCACTCTCCATTTGATCAGAAGGGGCCATTTCTCTGACGTGGATCTCTTTCTCTCTTAGATCCTGAGGTTGAAAGTAAAGAAAGAAATAAAGACCACAGGGCTGGACAGGACTGACAGGTAAGAGCACGTTTCCTCTGTCTGTGTGCAGCCCACTGCTTCTCTTCCCGTGGGTTTTATTAACACCAGGATATTTTGGAGCGAGTATGTGGCTGCACAGAAGTGTTTCCTGTTTATGTGCAGATATTTAAGCTGCATGGGGCAGATTCACATTTGTCATTTTAAAGTGTCTATCTACATTGAAAAAGGAGAGTGAAATATTTTGACAGTGTTTTATATTTCATACTGATCATCAAGCTAGCTCAGCTTAGCACAAAGACTGGAACCAGGGCTGGGTGAAGCCAGGTCAGCCGGTGGTGCTGGCAGCTCCGTTTGAGGTTGTTTGCTGTGGTATTTTGTTTTCAATTGATGAATTTAAAGCTACTTTAAACTTCTTATGAAGGACATTTTACACAGCTTTTACTTCAATGCATTCATCAGCTATATTAAAATTAAGATTTCACTTTAAACATTCTAAACATGACCTGTGAATTTTGTAATACAACTTGGCGGGATGGTGCCGTCTCCCTCAAGTTTTAGTTATGAATTACATTTACTTTTTCACCTTTTTGGAGCTTTATTAGAAAGGTCTTTTTTTAATTGTTTATTTTCTAAACACGAGGATAAATGACGAATGATGAGACAACAAAGTCATTTCATTTATCTTTATGTCTGTGCCTGAAAATCTTGGTGTCACTCTATAAAATCAATGATCAACTAAGAATGGACAACTATAAAAAAGGCACACACACACACACACACACACTTTAATGACACAAAGTAATGAGTGAGTGAGTTAGCTTATGAAAGCTCAGGAATTTTTACAGCTACACTGCGTTCAGATGGAACTGCTCCTGTCAGCATGAACGAAGAGAAAATGTGTCCAGTTTAATTGTTGACTCAGGTAACGTGAACTGACAGCTCCGTTTAATCTTCCCAACCAGCTGGTAAAGCTGAGCAAACACAAACTGCTGAATTTAAATGTGATAGCGTGTTATAAGTGATGCTTTATTTAAGTCTGGCCCCTACTCTGTCTCTGTTCTTGCACCTTTTTAACTCAAGGCATACAACTGTTTTGTAACCACCTCTGTTATTTAATTGTAATGCATTCAAAGCTTATTTTAACTAAAGCTTAAAAATCTGTGGCTTGTTCAGTTCAAATGTAGGTTGTGCAATAGAGGCTCTAACGATCAAACAGTGCATGTGTGCATGTTAACATGCAGACTGAAATGTCTTCATGCTGTCTGCATGTTGCTATAGTTCAAACTAGGTAAAAGGGTCTTTTACTTGTTTAAGCCAAAGGTTCAAGAAAAAAGTCACCCTTTACAAACTGTATCAAAGTGTGTCTGTGATTAACTTTCCTTCATTCTTTCAGCATTTTTCAACATGAAATCTGATTTTTATTTGTAGCCGATCAGGATGCAGACGGAGGAGGACGGGGCCGGGAGAGTCCGACAGCTGCAGGAGCAGCGGATGGCAGTTCAGAAGAAAACGTTCACCAAGTGGATGAACAGCGTCTTCTCTAAGAATGGGGTGAGATGGGAAGAACTTAGATAAATGTTTCTAACACATTTCACTAAAGAAGAGACAAAAGCTCCAGAAAAAAATGATGTTCATAGATATATTTTCTTATTGCTGTGTTTCTGGTGGGTTTCTGGGACCGATAGTACTGTTCCTGCCTGATAACCTGCTATTAACCAGCTCACAGGCTAATAGTTGTCACACATTAATCAGCAGTTATGATATATTTCCATCCTTCACACCTGCTGAACCTAACCTCTCCATGCTCTTAACAGAACCCAGGTGACCTCAATAGTTCTTGTATGAACTCATGCTGTTATTTTTTATGATACATTTTCCCCTGATATTCCTGACATTCAGCAGCTACTTGGCTGAACACTGAATCCTGCTGCTTCATTCTGGTTCAGTCTGCTCTCTCTACATAATTGTATCACCATGATGACATGAAGACAAAAGCTTAGTTGATCCTGAGAGTCAAGGGACTATTCCCCAGCTAGTTTCAGTAGATGGCTGCCTGCCCCCTGAGCCTGCTTCTGCCGGAGGTTTCTTCCTGTTAAATGGGAGTTTTTCCTTCCCACTGTCGCCAGGTCCTTGTTCATAGGGTGTTTGTTGGGCTTTTCTCTGTATTATTGTCTTGTTGTTGTGATTTGGCGCTTTATAAATGGAATATAACTGAATTGTGTGTGAGCTCTGCTGCAGAGAATTTGACTCAATTTACATCAATAAATACATTTTTTGTATTTTCATTTTTGAAATTTCACTAATATCTAAAAGTTCCCTATAAGCTGCTGAGCCAAAGTATGTGAGGATGTCCAGATAGCTTTGGAAATGCAGAGTAAAATATTTTTGTGTTTTTATTTTGTAAAATTTTGTCATGGTACTGAACATATTGCTGCTAACTTGAACTGAAGGGATGCATCCTGCCATACATTTAGATACATCAGTCTTTCACGATTGACAGTGATTTTTAAGACTCTCCTGACTTTGCCCTGTGCAGCCTTGTTAGTTGTGTAAAATCTTTAGCCGTTCTGCTGTGCAACAGATTTTTAATGGTTTTTCCATAACACACTTTATGAAAATGACTAGTCCGAAGTGAATGACTGCAGAAAGTTGGTGACCTCTGCACACTATGTGCCTCAGAATCTGCTGACTCCGCTCTCTGATTTTACATGGCTACATGATTTTACGTGCCACAAAGTGACTGAGTTGCTGTCATTCCCAATTGCCTCCACTTTTTTTATAATACCACTAACAGCTGAATATTTACTAATGAGGAAATTTCATCCTATAACAGCACCACGCTGGAATTTACTGAGCTCCAGAGAGCGACCTGTTCTTTCTCTGATGTTAGTAGAAGCAGTCTGCATGTCTCTGTGCTTGATTTATACACTTGTGGCTGTGGAAATGACTGGAAGACCTGATTTTAGTTATTTAGGTGGCTGAGAGAACAGTTTTGGTAATAAAAAGTTAACATAAAATAACTAGATCTGCAATAAATTTTAAAAAATTGGGGTATTTTTAAGGCAAGTAAAAAAATCCTATAACTGGATATCACCTTCAAATTTCTCCATTTCATCACTTATGTGAAACAAACAAACTTTTGTGTTACAAGTTTTCTGAATATTTTAGCTAAAATAGTTACAAGTATAATAATAAAACCAAAAGCAACTGGAACACATCATTTCCTGTAAAGACTTCAAATGTTACACAGTCCCAATATTTACTTTTGCATAAAGATTATTTGGATTAAAAATAAGCATCCAGAACATAGAATCTTCTTGGTGAGACATGGAATAAATGAACTCATCATCACACAGGGAACAGATGATGACCTGACAAACAACTGATGAGAACACTGTTTAATTCTTTTCCAAACTTATGACTTAATCGAGAAAATTAAAAGATTTTAAAACTGCAGCACAAATCCTTCGGACTGTAATGAATTGCAGAGGAATATTTAGTAATATTTATGATTTGTAAGCATCAAGTGTTTAATCAAGTCTGTGGTCCAGTGCTTCAGTGACTAAACTGTGCTGATCTCCTGCAGGAGAGTGTGGAGCTGACTGACGTTTATACTGAACTTAAGACCGGAGTGGTTCTGATCCGTCTGCTGGAGCTCATCGCCAGCGTGAAGCTGCCGTCGCCGAACCGCCGGAAGCTGAGAGTCTACTGTCTGGAGAACAACAGCATTGCCATCAACTTCCTCAAAACCAAAGTAACCCACCTGTTCATGAAGTGTTCATCCAAATCCACAAAAATATGCTAAAATATGCAAACCTCAGTGGTTAGCACCGTTGCCTCACAGCAAGAAGGTCCTGAGTTTAAATCGAGGCTGGGAACTTTCTGTGTGGAGTTTGCATGTTCTCCCTGTGCTTGTGTGCCTTCTCTCTGAGCACTCCAGCTTCCTCTCATAGTCCAGAGACATTCATGGGGTTGGGTTAATTGGTGATTCTCAGTTAGCTGCAGGTGTGCATGTCAGTGTAAATGGTTGTCTCTCAGTCTCCCTGTGATATACCCAGCCTCTCACCTCATGAGAGCTGGGACAGACTCCAGTCCCTCAAACCTGAACTGTCATTGTCCTGGGTCCTTTCCCCAGTGTTTTATGTTTTTGTAATTGAAGTTTGTTGTTTAATTTCTCTAGTTGTGTTTCAAAGTTTGCTTATGGTTTAGGTTCTTAGCTTGTTATAGTGTCCGGTTAGTTTTTTGTATTTAATTCCTGTTTGCATTGTTCTTGTCTTCCCTGTGTTCTGTGTTATCCCCCCTGTGTCTAGTCTTTGCTGTTTGTGTTCCCTGTTAAGTTGCTTCCTTGTGTGGTTCATGTGTCCTAGTCTTAATGTCTGTGTTTTGCAGAGGTGGGAAGTAACGACATACAAACAGACTCGTTACTTTGGGTTTAACGTGTCTGAGAGAAGTTTCCGGTCACTGTGCCATCAAACATCAAACGATCTGAGCCTAAATGATTGAACAATAACACATAAGAGACCATCATACTGGCTTATCTCATACAAAGGGGTTAAAGAGACTAAACCACATAATTCATGTATCATTAATAGCTATAATCAGGGCTAACAGCGGGCCGGGTGTTGTGCCAAAAAGTGATTGTCTGCCAAAAAGCGATTTTCTGTATTTGCCAAAAAATGATTGGCTTTAATTAAATGCCTGTAAATGATTCGTTGACCCATAGTCTGTGAAGCACAAGTCAAACATATCTCTCATGAATGATATCATTTTGAGAGAGAAACAGCATTTCTATCACAAGTGACTTTTATATATTCGTATTTTATCATTGACATTAAAATAGTCTTTTTAAACAGAAATATGACTGAGAGGGCTGCAGAAATTGCAACAAATTTAACAACGCAGTTTTATAAAGATACTTTAAGTGGCCAAAAAAACTGGATTGATTATAAGGTAGGTGCAATAACACAGACTTCTAAAGATTCTTGCAAAATTGGTTAATTCGCCATTTTATATAAAAGCCCTTCATAAAACTTGTGGACTACATTCTATTTACCAATATATCCAAAGACATTGCACATAAAATCACATTAAAATGGCGAAAATCACTTTATGGCAGATGATCAATTTTTGGCACAACACCTGTTTGAGGTTAGTTGTGCTCGCGGTACTTCAGCATCTTAGCTAGCGCTGCTGAAGAGGAGCGAAGATGAAGGGAGTAACGTTTGGCAGATAGCTTTGAATGCAACGTTTCTAAATGCTCAGAGATGGAGGAAGATGTAAGGAAGAGGACAGGAGAGGAAGCAGAGAGGAAAGATTTTGCTGCTCGATTTTGTGTTGGTAGTAAATATATTAGTAATAAATAGGTGGCAAATGGTAGTAAACTGAACTCTAGGATTCATTCCTGTATTAACCCTGATGAAAACAGGTCAGCTTACTGTACTGTATTTACAGTAAAGCTCTGTGTTGGTGCACAGAGGCTGTGTTCATGCTCAGAGTTACAGGTTACAGGAAGTGTAGCAGAGATGAGATTGAATCAAAGCTGCTGGTGCTGACATTCATTCACTGAATCCAACATGTGTAGGGGATGGAGATCAGCTCAGACAGCTGTGAAATACTGGGTTACATCTTTTTGCATTCAGCTCATCCACACAGAGCAGTAAACCTCAGAGCAGCAGCAGGTCAGCTGATCACAGCTGCACACCAACAGCATTTACTGGATCTCACAATACAAAGCTGTGGTTCTTCTCCCCATGTGGAGCCACTACAACTGATCTTAGGGTTCCTCCACCTTCTGAACCCCAATGTGACCCCTGAGTATCCTCGTGTTTGTGTTTAGGTGTGGAGGGCACAGTCGCCCTCTACAATGCAGGCAACAGAACAGAGCTGTTTTTAAATTCCCTTTCACAGCTTGTGTCCTACATACAGTAACATATTCAAGCTGAGTGCCTTCATTAGGATTAAAATTTAGATTGGAATAAGGGTTGTGCTCTCATGTATTCTGTTATATTATTACAGTACTATAGCATTAAGTTCAGTTAGCTTTACATAAAAATAACTCGTAGAAACATCCTCCAAAGAGCTGCTTTTACTTGTCATGTTTAGTCACTTCCTGTTGTCCCTTGTCCCATGTAATTAGTGCAGGGGTGTCAAACTCATTTTGCACTGTGGGCCACATGCAGCTCACGTTAGTCTTCAGTGGGCCAGACCGGAAAAACCTCCTCTATGTCTGTACACAAGTTCAACTGCATATTAAATCCTGGAGATATCTTAATATAAGAAAAAAGCTGTATGTAAGGTTTTTTACAACAGAGTCATCTGTCAGGTTGACCTTAAATTGTGAGAAATGTGTAAAACTACAGAAAAGGTTCTGGTAGTTCTTTGTCCAGACTGTCCTGTAATTAGAGAAATCACGAAACAGAAAATGTCCCTTTTTAAAATTTTGTTTTACTGTGAACCCATTGTAAAGAAAATTTCTACAGTAGTGACAAAAACAGGGATTTGATCATCCAGTGGGCCGGATCAGAGTCTTTGAGGGGCCGGTTCTGGTCCCCGGACCTTATGTTTGACACCTCTGACTTAGTGTTTAATTCTGCTTCCAGTGTCTCAATTAGTGTGTTCTAGTCACCTGTTCTCCCCAGATGTTTCCACCTCCCTCATTATTCCTCTGGGTACTGTATATACTGTCTGCATTTTCCCATTGGAGCTGTTGTTGCTAGTGTTTCCTGCTTTGTGTATGTGCCTTATGCAGGCTGCTAGCCAGCGGTTGATCGCATTGCGCCGGGCTGAGGATTAGCATGAGCATGCTAATGCTAACACCCGCACGCACTCATGGTGCTGAAATTTCTTTCTGGCTCGAAGCCTGTTATGTTCATGTGAAGTTTATAGTTCTAGTGAGTTCATAGTTTATAGCCCTGCTTTATGCAGTAAGCTCGCCAATAAAGCTGAAGTTTAAATTTAGCTCTCACCTTTCATTCAGCATTGGGGTGCTCTGCCTTGCCTGCTGCAGCGGTGCATGGCATGAATTAGATAAGCAAAAGAAAATCGGTGGATGCACCACAACCTAATTTAAAAACAATATTAGTATCACAAAACAGATGGGACAAAATTAATAGGATGTTTGAGAGATTAAAGATCTACTTTTGTGATGTCATCCATCTTAATATGTAGCCTGTATATATATATATATATATGTATATAATACTGAGTCATTTTTAATCTTGATTATCTGTTAGTTCTAAAAAGCCAGTCATCCATCCTTTTATCCTGTTCAGGCCAGGGTCTCAGGTGGCAGGGTACACCCTGTCCAGGCCACCAGCCTGCTGTAGGGCCAACACAGAGAGACAACCACTCACACATATGGGCAATTAAGAATCACCAATTAATCTAACCCCACCAACTGCATGTCTCTGAGAAAACCCACACAAACATGGGGAGAACTCCACACAGAAAGGCCTGGACCACGATGGATCCCACCCAGACCTTCTCTCTGTGAGTGCTAACCACCACGCCACCACTCAGATTCTGCTAAATGTTAAGATGCTGGAGATTTTTTGTTCTTCCTGGTAACTGTTAGATGTTTGAACTTTACAGCAGTCTCATAAACAACAGGTTCACACTGCTGTACACTCTACCTGTACACTCAGATTCGGGTCGATCTAATTGGTCCAGAAAATGTGGTAGATGGGGACCGTACCCTGATCTTGGGTCTGCTGTGGATTATCATCCTCAGGTTTCAGATTGGACAAATCAACCTGGACGAGGTAGTGAAACAAACCTACAAGAAAGTCACTAATTTGCTTTAATCTAAATGATTTATTAATTAATTTAACATATTTGTTTTGGCTTTCTTTTTCTTTTCTTTGTCCCTTCTAACATGTCCTTTGGCCTCCTTTCCCTCACTCCCCTATGTTTTCATCTATATTTCTACTTTCTTCTTCTTGTCTTTTAATATTTTTCACATTTTTCCAATTTTGCTCCATTCTCCTTCCATCTGGTCCTGTTTCCTCCTCCTCACTTTCAGGGACATGGAGACAGTGTAGCTCATCGATCAGCGAAGGAGGCTCTGCTGATCTGGTGTCAGAGGAAAACGTCAGGCTACAATGGTGTTGACATACAGGACTTTTCCTCCAGCTGGAGGGATGGACTTGCCTTCAACGCTCTTATCCATGCCCACCGGTAGCACGCCTGCCTGCGCACACACATGTTTTTGCCGTCTTTGTGAGGACTCTCACAAAATGTTTTCACTTTCTTAAAATATCCTCACTTCAAAGTCAAAAACTCAAACTGGTTTTCACAGAGATGCGAGAAATGTGTGTGTTTTCCATGTTTCTGTCTCTGTCCCTCCCCAACCCAGACCCGATCTTTTTGACTACCATCGTCTCCATGGCAACGACTCCCGGCGTAACCTGGAGCATGCATTCACTCTGGCAGAGCGGGAGTTCAGTATCATGCAGCTGCTGGAGGTGGACGACATGATAGTCGCTCATCCTGATGAAAAGTCCATCATGACCTACGTGTCTCTGTACTACCACTACTTCTCCAAGATGAAGCAGGGACAGACCATCCAGAAGAGACTCGCCAAGGTCTGACTCAGCACAAATAACAACACAGCAGCATGTGTGCAGCACAAGAAGCAGAAAAAATACACTTGTGTTTTGCTTTTGGTGTCACCTTGGGCTCTTTACCTGTGGGACCAAACACTTTACTGATTATTTGAGTGAAGTAATGCTCAGATAAATTAATAATAATAATAATATTGATATAAATAATTAAAGATGAGTGCATTTAAATGATATAAAAATACATACAGATATGATATACACTCAGAAATAAGGCAGAATTATCTGTGTTTAACAATTAAATCCATTACATGTGCAGTAAAATGAAAAACAGAGAGATGTCAACAAGGAGCAGAGGGGAAGAAAAGGCAACTATACCTCAGTCTATTACTCTGTCATTAGTCCATGTTATCAGACTCTTTATAGTCACTTATTGTAACTCAGTGATTAGCAGACACTTAGGCTGGCTACAATATAACTCACATCATTTTACTGATAATCTGATCTAAACAATTTGTTAACCAATTACTGTTTAATTTATCTGTCCCTGATCTCAAATCAGATGTACCTTTTTTTTCCTGTTTGACATAACTGAGTTACTGTTCATAGCGTGGACTGTGCTGCCCTCTGTAGGCTGATTGTGGTATTGTAAGCAATCCTGCATGTTCCTCCTCCTGGTCTTGCTGCATGTCAGTGTAGATTAGAGCTGGATTAGGTTCAGGACCACATGGGCACATGACGCTGCAGCACCACTGCTCGCACACAGCACGTAACAGTTTATAACGCAGCTGATGGGATTTTTATTCTGCTACATAAGGAGGTATGAGTTACCCAAAGGAAAGTTTTAAGCTCTCCTATGATAGCATCTCTCTGTTGACAGCCAGCTTCAGCAAGTCAGTGTTTGAAATATATATATTGAAGTATGTGAGAAAATAGCGATCAATTCTTATTCCAAAAATCATGCATTTTTATGTTACAAGGACAAAGAGAGAAGTGAAATCTGTTTTATTTGCATACACATTTTGTGTTTGAACACAAAAATTTACATTTCAACCTGCATCAGCGACCCAAAGTTTTCAATAACGTAGATTTCTTTACAGCTTATTTTGAATATTTTTGTGGCCATCCCATCTTCCACTTTTTTAAACATTCAGTAAATAACAATTCAATAAATAACATTTCTACCGTGGCTGCAGGCATAGCTGTGTCCTCAGCTGTTCCTGGTAGGCTTTGCTACACGCTACACACCAGGCTTTTATTAAAACATGTGCCATGATTTAGGTCCACTGTGGGATCTCCAGCAGTTGCAGGGTTTGAACCAGGTGTGTTTAAGAACAGTGAAAGTATCAGCAAAATGTTTCCAGTATTACATTGAAGTTAGCATGTGAATAGTTCAGGGTTTCTTTTAAGTGTGTGAAAGCTGTATGAAGTTTGTGTGAGTGTCCACATGTGTTGTAGGTGTGTTTGTACAGACTAAATAATATGTCAGTCGGAAGAAGTGTCAGTGGACTTTCAGGAGACAATCACTCATCAGATCCTGCCACAGGGTTGATTTTCTCTGTCTCATCCTTTTTTAATCCCACGGCTGGGAAATTTACAATCTTCCGACAAAGGGAATAAACTGCTAACAAAGGACTCATTAAAAAGGCAAGATATATGCAATTTAAGGTTGCCTTTAAATGAGCACCTTTGCTTCCTAATTGATTGGTTAGGAATAGTCTTTGTCTTTGATCAGCCAGTCAAGATGCATGATCCTGCAGAGAAAAGTAGGATTTCCTCATTTTCTCCACAGATTGTTGGGATACTGATGGAGCT
>VOQJ01008318.1:21191-33681 GCA_015052665.1 Apistogramma diplotaenia
GCTCGCGCAGAAGTTCGCCAGGAAGGTGAGAACCACTGCTCACTTTGTTCTTAGCGCTCGTGACCGTGCAGAGTTGTGCTGCAGTGTGTGTAGAAGTAAACTTCAGTGTGATGTTTTGTATTGTTAAGTTAACCTTAAATGGATGTTTCACCGCAGTACCACTATGCATGTTTGCAATCTTCTGTTCGCACACACACGCACGCACGCACGCACGCACGCACGCACGCACGCACGCACGCACGCACGCACGCACGCACAAAGAGGCTTACAGAGTTGTGGTTCCTGAACTGTGTTGTGTGTGCAGGAGTCAGTGACTTGGTAAAATTGCAAGGTTACTCATGAAGAACCTGATGCGGACCAGCCTTGTTCTGTTAGGACACTGTGTAACTTACCTGCTCCTCAGCAGAACAGCTCAGAATTTCCTTTCACGTATCTGCTGATGCTTTAAATGCAGGCAAACATTGATAATGAAAATATTATTATTACAAAATTGATTGATTTATTAATCATAAAAGTAGTTGTTACAAAGGAGTCGTTACACGAGTCATTACAAAGTCCATATGAATCGACTTTCATTGATACATGTATTATAAAACATCAAAGGAACCCTTTGAAAATGCATCAGAACTCAATGGAAAAAATCATGTTGGATATCCACACTGATATGGACTAATGTGCTAGAAATGAAAGGATGCCACATTGATGGGGAGATGATGCAGCAGGCTAGTCTATATGCCAAAATTACATTTTAGCAACTCAACATGGTACTCAGTAGTTTGTATGGCCCCCACATGTTGGAGTGAATGCTTGACAACCTCGGGCCATGCTCCTAATGAGACAATGGATGGTGTCCTGGGGGATTTCCTCACAGATCTGGACCAAGGCATCACTGAGCTCGTGGACAGTGAGGTGATGGCTGACAGTGTCAACTGAGACATAATGTCCCAGAGGTGCTCTATTGGGCTTAGATCAGGTCAGGCCAGTCAGTGGTTTCAATTCTATCATCCTCTAGGAACTGCCTGCATGCTCTCACCACATGAGGCATTGTTATGCACCAGGAAAATCCCAGGACCCCCTGACAATGGGCCCAAGGATATCATCCTGATGCCTAATGGCAGTCATGGTGCTGTAGCTTAATACATAAACTATGCTCCTGAGGAGACTGTGCTGGGAGACACAGCAAACCTTCAAGCAATGGCACATGATCTGCCACCCTGTGCCAACCTCTGTAGGCTCCCGGTATCACTTCATGTTACCAGTAGTGACACTGATCCTAGTCAAATCCAAAACTAGTGAAAAGTCTGAAAGGATGAAAACATGTCAGGGTCCTCCATCATTATTACTATTCTTGTTTTGGGGGCTGTCTTGTTGTAATTATTAATAATATCATAATAATATTGTCAATTTCTAAACATAAATGAATTGGTCTACTGTCATCTTGCTCAAACTGTATGTTTTAGAACAATTTTAAAAACTGGATTAAATTAATAGGAGCACTTTACCTGGAATTGAACTCAGGGTCTCTGAGTAGCTTTCAAAACCCTGAACCTGATATTTAATATTCTGCCTGGTTGTTAGAAAAAACACTATATATTGGAATAACCTCTATGGCCTAACTTGTGCAGGAGTCATGTGAGCAGGTTGTCATGTGAAACCAGATTTTCTTTCTTTTCAGGCAGCTCTGAGGGAGGGCTATCTGGAGGACACACTGCGTCTGATTCGGAGGCAGGACATCCGAAGTCTGTCCACTCTGGAGGAGGCTCAAGCAGCTGGTCGACGTCTGGAGGCCCTGGCCACCGATGCTCTGGCCCGAGAGCCACGCTTCTCAGCCCTCAGAGACATGGCGAACTCGATCGAGAGAGGAAACTATCACAGCAAGGAGCAGGTCGTGAGGAGGTGTGATGAGAACAATGACTGTGTCATCTCAAGTCTTTTTCTTTTTGAAGGAAGACAGTCTCACTTTGTGTTTAAGTGACATTAAGAAAATACAACTAATCAGTCATTGTCAACACATTTGTGCCTTTTATGTGTTTGTCTTTCTAAGGGAGGAGCGCATCAGCCATCGATGGAAGGACCTGCTGCAGCAGCTCCAAGAACAAAGGGTGCTTTTGGGAAATGTAGTTGAAACTCTGAGCATCCTGCGAGACATTGAGCTTGTGTCCCAGGAACTGAAAGAACTACAGGTGAGTTAGGACCAACATTTTTATTATAAATAAAGATAGTGGAACCTCACTGAGATAGGTCTCTGAGGGAGGTGGGGCGATTTTAATGTCTCTTCCTCTCTTCAGTGCCAAGCCAGTGCCTCAGAACTGGGGAAGCAGCTGGCAGAGGTGGAGTCTCTGCTTCAGAAACATGATCTCCTGGAAGCTCAGATCTCATCTCATGGTGAAACCATCAATACAATCAGTAGCAGAGCTCTGAGGGTATGCTAAAAATGACCATCTCATGTCCTAGTAGTTCACTGTGAATGGACCTTTCAATAGGGATTTTTTTTGGGGTGATTTTTCTGTCACACTGACCCACCCCTCCTTCTCATGCTCTCTCAGGCAAAAGTAAGAGATGGCCAGCAGATTCAGAGCAGAGTGAGAGCTCTTGACACTCAGTATAAATCTTTGGTGTCTCTCAGCAGCAGCAGGTTTGCTTCAGTTTTCTCTTTTTCAGCAGGAGAGAAAGATCGTTTATCAAGCAGCAGGCCGGAACATCTTTCTCTTCTGTCGTATTCTGTTACTACAGCTCTCACCTTTGCTCATCTTGTCTACTTTCGTCTCTTCTGTCAGGAGGAGGCAGTTGGAGGCTCAGCTGAGGTTGTTTGAGTTCTTCTTTGACTGTGAGGAGTTGGAGGCTTGGCTCTATGAACGCTGGTTGAGGTTGCAGACAGCTGGACTTGGACGAGACCTCAACCACATCCAGCTGGCCCAACAGAAGCACAAGGTGAGCCACAGATCTGTCCACAGAAAAATTTGAGCCCTGAAAGAGTCTATGTTTGTTTGTAAAACAGGCACACGTATTACAAGAGGTTTGAGGGTGTCCGTCATACAGGGGCCAACTGTCCAACAACAGAATAATGGAAAGATCACCCTTTTGAATCTTTAGTGGTGATAAATAGAGATGGTGCAGTAGAAAAACTCTGACTGGGACGCATAGCAGCCATGGTAACCCCATCCCGAAGAGGAATGGAAAGTTGCTTCTGAACAAGGATGAACAGGACCTGCAATGGCCATAGCAACCAACTCATGCCCACTGAGCTCTTTGATCCACCACCCAATTTACCAGTGAATATTTGTCCTATTGAAGAAACGAAAACAATGACATGTCGTCTTAAATGTGGAAAGGCCCCCAGTTTGGATGAAACTTCCTGAACTGCTGAAGCATGGTGGACAACGACTGGCTGAAGTTATTATAAGCTTGTTGGATCACAGGTTTTAATGGTACTGGATTATCAGCACAAAGGTGTCATCATATCATTACAGAAGAAAGGTGACCTAAAAGATTGTCACATTGTTTTTCATCCCTAGAAAAACCCTTTGCGTTGTTCTATTCCACCACTGTTGAGAATAAAGCAGGAAATGTAAAGAAACAGAGACAGACTTGGCACAACACAGAACACAGACTAGACTCAACACGGGGAGACAAAAGCCCTGAGGAAAACCGACAAAAACCACTGGCAACCAAAGAATACATGAAGAGAACAGCATGAACCATAAAACTAACTGATACAAAAGTCTCTTCAAAACAAAACAGATTGCTTTTTAAGAGGGGTGGTGGGGATATATGTGTACCTAGGATGTACAATAAATCAACATGTACATAAAGACATGAAAAAATAATTTTGGTTTACAATATCTGTCAAGGTTAAAATTAAATCTAAATTCCAGAAGCAACAAAATAACGAATATGAATGGATCTCAAAAAACAAACATGCAATAACATATAAGTCCTGGTTTAAGTCATGTAATCTGGTTAACTCAATGTGTTTAGACTGAACATGAACACACTGTGAGAATAAAGGCATTTTAAATGTTGTTTAACTGTTGGTTAAAATAAATGATAATCTGACCTGCTAATGTTCTCATAGGCCCTGGAGGCGGAGATCCAGGCCCAGGAGTCTTTATATAAAGGTGTCTTGGGTCGAGGTCAGGATCTGCTCTCCAAACAGTGTCAGGTCAATCAGCAGGCTGTTCAGAAGTGGATCAGGACTCTGAAGAAGCAGTGGAGCCACCTGACCGAGGAGGTGACAGGACAGCGTGACAGGCTGCAGGCTGCCACCAACATAAAGCAGGTGAATGAAACGTAACACAGAGAAGAACACAAGAACGAAACAACTTCAGCTCTGTTTCTGTTTATCACAGATGCTTTCTGTTTGGTTGATCCCATCTTTGTTTTTTTTACATCCCATTAGTCTAATTATTTTGCAGTCAGATTTTCATATAACATAATGCTTTTATAGTATAGTTTTTGACCATCACGTCATATATCAGTCTTGTTTTCTTGTGTGGTCTTTTGGAAGCTGGTCTAGGTTTCCATAGAGATCCTTTAGGACAGTGACGTCTGTTTCTCCAACCAGTATTTTGCAGATGTGGCAGAGGCTAACTCATGGCTGGGTGACAGGAAGCCACTGCTGATAAGTGAGGATCATGGGAAGGATGAATCTAGCACAGCAGTACTTCTGCAGCGACACCTTCGTTTGGAGAAGGAGATGGCGGCTTATGCCTCAGAGATAAAGAGACTGTCAGAACAGGCAAAGAGTGCAGCCCAGCTAACGGCAAAGACTGTGAGTTTAGCTACACCAACTTGTCT
The DNA here is from genome assembly GCA_015052665.1 of Apistogramma diplotaenia. NCBI lineage: Eukaryota > Metazoa > Chordata > Actinopteri > Cichliformes > Cichlidae > Apistogramma > Apistogramma diplotaenia. The sequence goes on from VOQJ01008318.1 coordinate 25,989, forward strand.
TCTCATTAATACCGATGCAGAGAAAGTTGCAATGAAAGTTGAAAAAATATAAACGGTGACTTAAACTGATACCAATATTTTGAAAATCCAGTATGAAAAAGCTACTCTTATGTTATATGTCTTTCCTGATGCAACCTTTGTCATGTGTTCTCTAGCTATTCAATTCATTTCAATCCTGTCCATCCACTCATCCTCTTCCGCTTATCCTGTTCATGGAGGGGGAGGGGCTGGAGCCTATCACAGCCGTCACAGGGCGAAAGGCAGGGTACACCCTGTACAGGTCGCCAGGGCTAACAGAGAAAGACAGACAACCAGTCATGCTCTCATTCAAACCTACTGTATGGACAATCACCGGTTAACCTAACCCCACTAACTTCATGTTTTTGGACTGTGGGGGAAACCCAGGTACACAGGCAGATGCCCGGGCCAAGATGGATTCAAATTCAATTCCATTTTATTTATGTAGCTTATCCACTTATCCTGTTCAGGGTCGCGGAGGGGCTGGAGCCTATCCCAGCTGACAAAGGGTGAGAGACAGGGTACACCTGTACAGGTCGCCAGCCTGTCGCAGGGCCAACACGGAGAGACAGACAACCATTCACACTCACACCTATGGACAATTTAGAGTGACCAGTTAACCTGAACCCAGTAGGTGCTTGTCTTTGGACTGTGGGAGGAAACCCACACAGACAAAACTACACTTCCAAAAAGAGTAAAAGGTTAGCATGCATTAAGAGCCCACATAAGGACAGAGTGTGCCAGTGAGGGCGCAGTCATATCAAGCCAGTGAAACCTAATGAATGCATGTGGGGATGCCCAACTAGCAGCTGCACAGGAGGCTGCAGTCCCTCATCATCACAATAGCCTGTGCCACCCAGTGTGACAACTGCTGGTGGGACATAGGCTTCTTTCTATGTGAGGGAGCCCAGCACACAAAGTCCTTAACCCTGTCTAGATAAATGTGTAATGCTTGGACAGGACAAACTGAATTCAGCCAAATGGTCGGGGGTGAAAAGCTAGTAGCTCAAGAGTGGGGCAGCTACAAGTAGAGTCCCTAACCATAGGCACGAAGGCCGGGTTAGGGTGCAGGATCACCTTACTGTAGTCAGGGGACAACTGAAGACAGGAAGTGTGCGTAGATAAAGCATGCAACCCTTAATCTTATTTTGCTGATGCCAAAGCCCACAATGGGGCAGTTTTGAGTGAAAGTATCTTCTTGCCAATACACTCTAAAGGCTCAAAAGGTGGCTCTGAGAGTGCCTTTAAAACTGTGGGTAAATCCAAGAGGGAACAACAGGCTTAACTGTGCGTCTCAGCCTGCCGGCCCCTTCATAAACGTCTTTATCGGAGAATGCTGACCGATTGGTGCATTACCAAGGCACACATGAGAGGCCGAAATCCCTCTTTTTCTTCGGGATGAGGATATTTCTGGAATAAAAGGCCTTATACATTTCCCCTTCCGGTCCAACTCTTATTGCCCCTCAGCTTAACAGAGAGGAAATGGAACTGTGGTGCCCCCACAGATCCTATTTCAACAGGACAGTGACCCCAAACATACCTCCAGGCTATGTAAGGGCTATTTGACTAAGAAACAAGGCGATGCAGTGTTGAATCGGATGACCTGGCCTCCACAATCACTTGATCTAAATTCAGCTGAGATGGTTTGGGAGGAGTTGGACACCAAAGCAGCCAACAAGTGCTCAGCACCTCTGCTGTAATCAGAGCAGGAGGCTCCTACTTTGAAGAATCTAAAATCTGAAACATATTTTGGTTTGTTTAACACTGTTTAACACTTGATGTGTTCTTTCATAGTCTGGATGACTTCAGAATGTAGGAAAAACAATAAAACCACTGAATTAGAAGGTGTGTCCAAACCTTTGATCGGTATTATATATATTTTTGCACATGTTTTTTTTTTTGCTGAGCTGATTTGAAGGAAAAGTGGAGCTGCCGTTGTAGCCTTGGTGCCAGCGTTGGTGGCGTCTGTTCCACAAAAACTTTAATGTCGGCCATAACTCGAATACAATGTGTCCTCGGATGTTCAAATTCACACCATAGTTGCATCTACTAAAAGTCTCAGACAAATTAGGATCTCAACAACTTTGACCTCATGCTAAATGTCAGAGAACAAGTTTTCAGAAAATATTGTGAATGCAATACACTTGAGAACAATGTTACCTAGGATGTTCAATTTCACACCGTAGAAGCATACTTCCACCTGGGCACCTTATGGGTAAGGTGTTCCTGATACGTCCCATCGGGAGGAGGCTTTGGGGCTCTTCGCTGGCCTGGGAACGTCTTGGGGTTCCCCTGGATGAGTTGGTGGAGGTGGCTGGGGAGTGGGAGTTCTGGACTTCTCTGCTTAGGCTGCTGCCCCCGCAACCTGGTCCCAGATACAGCCCAGACAAAACGATCCCGCCCCCTCTCCATCCCTTCCCCTTCCTCCCTGTTACAAATCCAAAACAGCTGAGTGTTGGCACCTGCTCAGCGGTGCTCTTGTTACTTTTTGCCTGCAAAGTTATACAACAAGTTTTAACACTAAATGATTGTACAGTGCTTTTTGTCTCACACCACTGATTTACCTGGACAGCTTTTATTCTATATTATGTGTTTAACCTCCTCGTATTTTCTGTTATTATAGTTTACTCTTCCTTTGCAATCAGCCACTCAGCTGCCAGTGCAATAATCACTGTGACTGGTCAGATGTTGCCTATGCAAAACAGAGATAAGAGATTAATCTTGAATCAGCAATATTTCCTCATCCTTCATAGGTGGCGCCTCAGCAAAATAAGATGATCCATTATAGTGATTCTTCTGGGGAGGAGGATGAGGAACCAGCAACACGGACCTCACTATCCAGTGCCAAGGGTGGGAGGGGCTCTGTAAGCACCCCACCTCAGAATGAGGAGAGCAAGGCCAAAGTTCGCTTCAGATACAGCAGAGGTACTGGGGGGCTCAGTGTCACTCTCTGCTGCAAAGCATAAGTACATGAGTTCCTAAGTCTCTATTCCCTACCCCATGATGTTAATCTGTCATCATTACACTGTGATTTTATAATTGAATATGCTCTGCTAAAATGAAATCTTATTAGGTCAGATAGTCACATAATGCGTCTGTAGATAGCAAGGTAGTAACCTTAAGAAGCTGTAACTTTTGAAATAACTGGGATGTTTGACTACAAAGAGAAACTTTTCAATGACATTTTTATTAAATATTTAGGCAGACTTAGAGAGTTATAGAGTTGCTATTGTTTATAGAGAGGATTAGATAACAAAGCAGCTTAAAAGACAGAAAATCAGCAAAAGCAGATTAGGTCCATTTTAACTTGCTCTGCTGTCATGTTTGCATTCATAAAACGCAACCAACTGCATTGTGGAATTATTAGATGGAAGTACAGACTGACTATATCTCAAATGTATAAACCAAGTATGGCTTAGTAACTACGTATAAGCTGATTTAAACTGATTTCAGGTCAGTTTCCATGGGATCGCAATGAGATTGTGACTGTTATCAGCACTGACTCGGACGGAGACAGAGTTCTGGCCAGAGATGGTGGAGGAAACCAGCAGTTCATTCCCAAAACCTACCTGAACATGCTGCCAGCCAATGTATGATCAATAGTGAACCATATCTTAGATCAGATTAATAATGAATACAATTTAATGCCATTCAGATTCTTGTTCTAAAGACCTACTGCAGTCTAGTTAATTGTGGGGTTCCTCAAGGCTCAATCTTAAGTCCCTTGATGTTTATTTTGTGTGTAAATGCTGTTCTAAATGGAATGTCATAAAGCACTCACCTGCTTTATTTAAAAAATCTTGTTTTTAAATTTGACTCTTCAGGGCAGCACTTTAATGTTAAGAAAGCACCAAAAATGTACGTCTTTAAAAATACTTTTTTCATACCCTCCTCAGGTTCCTCCGCCCTCTCCATCTGTCTTAGCCAATGACATGCCAGATACCTCAAACAAGAAACTGAGTCGTCCTAGGCGTAGTCGCTCTATGCGTCGCAGCACAGCTGAGATCAAAACCGCATGGCTGCCAGACCCCCAGTACCAGCGAGATACTGTAGAGAGCACACAGGCCAGCTTGGACCAAGAGTACAAGTTCTTACACAACCTGGTGAAGGTGAGAAAGTGCAAGCACTGAGAATATGGACTGTTAATTTTGTGTTATGTAGGAGTTTGTGTCAAGACGACAGATTAACATAGAGTAAAGATGGACACATTCAGAGCAGGTATATTCTGAAATCTGATTTGTGTGTATTGGTTTTCAGACAAAGACAAAGAGCCTGGAGGAGACACTGCGTCTCCATCGATTTTACAACAGCTGCCACGAGTTTGAGTCATGGATGGAGGATAAGGAGAACATCCTCAACACCTTCAGCGCTGACGGTGACAATGTAGCAGTGGTTCAGGCCAAATACGAGGTAAAGACCTCCTTAGGGCCCATCCCAGCTATTACTAATTTGACTACTGCACACATTAGTTACTTGATTTAACCCTGACTTCTTGTTTTAGAATTTCCTGACTGAATTGGCGAGTGGGCGGGGTCAGTTGGATGACATCATCAAGATGGCAGAGGAGCTGGTGAAGAGTCAGCACAGTAAACAGAAAGAAATTCAGGCCAGACAGAGGACAGTTTCCAAAAGGTGAATATAAAATCCACCATCAGTACAACAACCCAGATACACAAGCTGCATGCTGTAAAAAAGTGATTTTTTAGGGTGACACATACAAAGCAGCGAAAATGATGGAAGACCCTGTTGTCGGCTTCTTGTCATTGCAATATGGTAGTAGAGCACCTGGGCAGGTTCAGTGTAGGACAGCGTTTTCAAATATTGGACAGTTTTGAAGTACCAGAAGCTACTGACAGCAGCAAAGTACTGACTGTGTGAAAACTGTGTGAAAGTTCTTGATTCCTGGTGTGTTGCAGGTGGGATCAGATCCAGCAGCTAAAGGATGAAAAGGGACATAAGCTGCTGAGTACAGCGGGCGTGCAGTCCTTCCTGCAGAGCTGCGAGGAGGCTAAAGCTCAGCTACAGGCTGAGCTCTCCCGGCTCGATGAAGTGGACATGGGCTGCAGCACCTTCACTCTGCTTGCTGAGGAGAAGAACCAGGCTCAGGCCCTTAGAGACATCCAGATGCTGGAGGGAAAGATTGCTTACCTCAAGAGCGTTGCAAAGATGTATGAATAATGCAGAGCAGCATCCATCCAAATTCTTTCATGGTTTTAGTCAAAAGTTGCTCATTTGAAAATTTCTCAATGCTTGAATTTTTGTCTTTTTTTTCTACCTTTTTCTAAAGACACTTAATAGTGAAGTACACTTCCATTACACTTCCACTCAATTCAATTTGTTCACATGCTGTGTTACAGGAAGCAGGACTGCAGTCCAGCAGAGAGTGCAGCCATTATGGAGGAGGTTCGAGCTTTGGAGGCTCTGTTGAAGCAGGTGATCTTTCATGTCTTTCTTTCAGAGTCAGCAGAAATGAGCATCCTCTAAAGGATGTCCGTGGTTACCATTAGAGTTCAAGGTGGGCTAGATCATAATTGAGGTGTTCCTCCACATTGAAAGAAACCAGCTGAGGTGGTTTGAGCATATGCAACTGGGATATGCAGCCCCTCTAGAGCTGGAAAACGTGGCTGGGAAGAGGGAGGTCAGGGCAACTCTCCTTAAAATCCTGCCTTGATCTGTATAAGCAGTACAACTTTAATGTAGTAGATAATTACATTTCATTCATTTGGTATGTGATATTCAACTGCATTTGTGTCATGTTAATCATGTTTGAAATGAACAAGAGCCAGACCGAGAGGCTGCTACTGTCAAATGTTTTGTGTCAAAATTTTGTATTAACTGATATCAAAATTATACTCCTGTTTTTTCTTATTTAGGTGAAGCATCAAGCATCAGACAGACAGCATCTCCTGGAGGAGGCCCGCAGGCTGCAGAGCTTCCAGCAACAGGCTAAGGAGCTAGAGCACTGGGCAGGTTCAGTTCAGGAACGGCTCCTGCAGGAGGAGACAGCAAGTGACGTGGCCTCGGCTGTGGTGTTGCTGGAGCAACATGAGGAGCTGCGACTAGAAATGGAGGCACAGAGGGACAGGTAAACAATGGAAACTGCACACAGCATAGCTTATCTTTGAATGTTTAGTTATTAGATATTGCATAATCTTAATATTACTTTCATTTAATTTAATGTAATTATGTTAAATTAATTTGCAGAATCAGTACATTTAATAGTGTTTTAGCACTTTTTGAGATGTTTTTTTTAAGTATCTTAAAGAATGTTAATTTAATTTCAGTAATAACAGTCATTACCTTCCACAATGGCTGCCAGGACTGTGAGCTACAATGATCCCCCTTCTGACTGAGGAGATTTTAGATGGATGTACATCATCATTTAAATGGACTGTGTCTCCCTCACTGTGTATGTTTTTGTCAGCCTGAAGGAGTTGGAGAACCTGGGAAAATCGCTGCAGCAGGGATCCTCCATTGGGAAAATAGGTGGTGTTAACATCCAACAGACCCTGGACAGTCTCAGTGCTGATTGGACAAAGCTGGAGCAGCAGTGGGCCATTAAAAAGCAGCATTTGGAGCAGGGTGAGGAGCTCCAGAGGCTGAATCAAGAGGGAGACCGGATTGAGGCGGCATTGTCTGGACACGAAGCCCGACTGAGAGTTAAAGACATTGGGGTGAGTCACCTTTTTACAAGGTCTGTCTCCCTGAAATTTTACCATTAAATTGGAATCCTAAATATAAACTGCTCAAAAGATAAAAGGAACACTTTGAAAACACATCAGCTCTCAATGGGAAAAATCATGTTGGATATCTATTCTGATATGGCCTGGGAAATGTGTTTGGGAAAGAAAATTATCAACCTATAGAGCAGGGGTGGGAAACTCCAGGCCTCGAGGGCCGGTGTCCTGCAGGTTTTAGATGTGTTCCTGATCCAAAACACCTGAATCACCTCCTTTAGTATGCAGTCAAGTTCTCCAGAGTCCTGCTAATGACTTCTATATGTGATTCAGGTGTGTTGGATCAGGAACTCAAAGAATGAATTCAAAGACACCCTGAACATCCATCCATCCATCCATCCATCCATCCATCCATCCATCCATCCATTCTCCTCTACTTATCCAGGTCTGAGTCGTGTGGCCTCTCCCCAGCCACCTCCACCAGCTCATCCAGAGGGACCTCAAGGCGTTCCCAGGCCAACCGAGAGATATAATCGCTCCAGCGTGTCCTAGGTCTGTCCTAGGCAGCCTGTCCTCAAAGTGAAAACGTAGGCATTGGTCGTTTCTGCAGTCACGGATTACGACCAATATTTACGTTTTGGAAGGGGAAAAGGCGACACCTAGCGGTCGCGGACAAAAGTACGTTTAAGTAACGTGTTCGGTTTTCGCCGGCAGACCACAGAAATCGACAAAATTATCGATGTCGTCACATTCCTCACACTACCCTAACCTCAACCATTTGTTATTCATGTACAGAAGTCATTATATTGTCATTTGATACCATGACAGGCTGGAGGCGAACCATGAACGTTCACACTGATAGATTACTATTCTATCCTCCGAGCCACGGCGACATTACCCACGGACAGGTCCGTACGACACGCGATGCCTGAGGTGGGCGCGGTCGTTTGGAAACGTAAATATAGGTCGTATTTCGGGGACCTGCAGAAACGACGGAT